>CAUYON010004736.1:0-27597 GCA_963573935.1 Arctocebus calabarensis | reverse complement strand
GGAACCCCCATCTCCTATGCCTAGGTCAATTTCTTGTGAATTTCCTAGGCCTCAATCCCTTGAAAGGACTGTATCCATTCATTGATACATTCATTCACCTTGCCCCTGGTGGAAGGGACTGTATTCATTTGTTTCCTGGCCAAGGAACCCATACACCTATATATACCCTGAGACTAAAGGCCTAAAGAAGGAGATGGGAAAGACTGGGAGAGAAACGGAGAGAGCTTCTCTATCTCCACTAGAATTTTCTCCCTCTAAAAGATGCCTTAATGTTTTCTGTATTCTTTTCTTTCTTTTCTGTGAATAAATTCTGTCTTACAAAATAAAAAAAAAAAAAAAAACAACCACACACAGAAAATTGGCCCTTTCTGCTCTGACCCTCCTCAATGTTGATCCTACAGATTACTGAGCATGCTAAATGTTTTAATCCTTGGCACCAGTGACGCAATGAACAAGGAGAGGCTTCTGGAAGCCTCTAACATGAGCTACATTCCCCAATTCAGTTTATCAGAGGACTTGTTTGGCGTTTGTGACTCAAGGCCAGCTATTACTAACATAGAACTTTGCTTTCTCTTTGTCACTGTACCCTGTGTGTGTGTGTGTGTGTGTGTGTGTCTCCTGGGCGCCTCCTGGGGGAGGAGGCCTGGCTGTCTGAGGCAGGCACTCCTGGCTCCTGTGGCTGTTATCCATGTCATACAGTCCCCTCATCTGCCATCTTGACTTTGAAAATTGTCATCTCATTGTTCACCTTTTTTCCCCCTTATAATAACCCTATGTATCAAGTAAGGCACATAGTATTATTAAGTATCACAAATCTGAAAATTGAAAATCTAAAAGGCTCCAAAACTTTGAAACTTCTTGAACACCAACATGGTGCTCAAAGGAAATGCTCACTAGAGCATTTCAGATTTTCAGATCTTGGATGCTCAGTTGGGTAAGCAGATATATAATGTAACTATTCAAAAAAAAAAAAAATCTGTGCTGCCCACACTGCAACATAGAGGCTATGGGTAGAATCGATGATCCAGTTGCGGGGAGCTGGTGTCTGTGACATGTGCTCTTTCTCATCAGAGTCAAGCAACAATGATCCCAATACTGCTACGGCCGTCCTGGACGGCAACACAGCATGCTAAAGTCTAGTACAAGCTGATTTCACCGAGCTGACCCACAATTCCTGAAACTCACCAAAGTGGATGAGCAGATCTATTCTGAGTTCTGGGGAAACGATGAGAGACTCAGGTCAGAACTCAAATCAGAATCAGCTGAAGAGAAATGGAGGCCTCTCTACTTCAAATGTGATGGGACCGTAGAAGACTTCAACCACGGTACTTCGCTTTAACAAAACTGTTCTCAGGGGTGCACTAAGGAAAACACCAGCTTTGCCTTCAGGATTCAATTTTTTTACCATTGAAATTGCTAGAGTCCGGGAAGGCTAGAACATAGCAGTTTACATCAGTGTTCAGGACAAAAAAGGACAGAAAGAATACAACAATGGAAGGGAGAAAGGACCTGACAGTGGAGGAGAAGAGAAGAGTCAAGAGAGAAGGAGAAAAAGAGAAAGAGATCCACAAAGAAATCAACAAAAGTGCTGAAACAGCTGTATAAGGCCGCTAGGAAATGTGCTCTAGAAGCTGCGACTTAACCAGCCTGCAGGCGCCATGGTGCTATTTGCACAGACCACCTTGGGTTAAATGCAAGCTCTTGTCCAGCTGAAGGACATCTTTCCGGTCTGATAACCAGGAATGGCTCTGGTAATTTCCCTCCTGGCTTAAAGACTATTAGTAGGGTCTTTGCTGATTGTTTCTTGGCTCTCACCACTGGTCAAGTAAGACTTTTTGTAAATACATTTCTTTTGGTTCTTCATAAAAGAAGCCTCTGAAATCCAAAACACTTCTGGTCCCACGCATTTGGGATAAGGGATGCTCGACCTGCATAAGGACACCAGCAGAAGCCCACAGCTATTATGAAGTAGCAGGGGTTTGACACAGATCATATTTGTGACCCAGGCCAGTTTGTCCCAATACACCAGAATGCCCCCTCTGCTTTAACTAAGGGTGCCCCAGTGCTGGCGTGTCTCCCAAGGGCACAGCAGCACTGCCGATCAGTGGGAGAGCTGCTCTCCAGCACATCTCTCGCTTCGGAAACTAATGCTTCGTTCAGAGTCCAGTCCTGTCTCCAGCCCCACCACTGCTGTCCAAACCACAGTTTATTTTAATTCCTCTATCTATTAAATCATTCCTTCGACAATTGATGGAACACTGGGGATACAGCAGTAAGTAAAACACACAAAGTACCTTTCATCACACGGTTCTCATCCCAGTGTGAGGAAACAGGTAATGAGCAAATAAAGACATGAGAGAAGATGCCAAGTACTGAGAAGAAAAATCAAGAACGGAAAAGGAATAGGTGCTGTCTTATGCAAACAGATCAAGGAAGGCCCCTCGGAGGTGGTGACTTTGGGCAGAGAGCTGAGTGAAGGGACACAGCAAGCCAAGTGGCTCCTGAAGGGGACGATGCTTCATGCAAAGGAGATTGGAAGGGCAAAGGTAAGCTGAGGACAGGTCATGCTTTTTGTGAAGACTGTTTGGAGTCCAGCGAAGGGGCAGTTTACCCAAAGTGGAAAGACCAGCTAAAATTATTACACCAGCATTTTCTTTTTGCATTGTAATGAACTTGTACTAAGGGCAGAATAGTACCAATGCCGGTGACTGTCTCCTTCCTCTGATTTCTGACATTTTTAATCTCTCTTATAGCATTGGACACATACTATAATTTAATTATTTGTGTGATGTTCTATCTCCCCCACAGATTGCAAAATTTCAGGTGGCGGGGAAAGGCACCGTATCTTATTTATTTTTATGTCTCATTTGAGGAGAAAATATGTATTAAAAAAAAGGAAGCAAACTTTGGAGAGAGATAAGATGTGGAGAAGGAAGAACGGTGACTAAAATGCAGATTCCCTCCACATCTCATCCCCTGCTCTTTTCCATTTCAGCCAACTTTGCTCTTCAATGGCTCAAGCCAAAATTTCCCAGGCCACCCTTGACTCCTTTCGCATCCCATATCCAGTCCCTCAACTGATAGGAACTCCTACTGGTTACCCTAAAAACATCTCCATGGCTTTCCTGCTTCTTCCCATGTTTTACTGCCATTCTCCTAAGACAACTCACTGTTGTCTGTCACCAAAAATAGGACAACCATCATCACTTAGCTTCTCGCCCTTTGTCTGCTTTCCCCCATGGAGCCTTTGGAATGTAAGTCAGTTCCCCAAACTCTTCCGCACAAAAGGCTCTGCCCTTCAGTAAGTTCCCATCTCACAGGCCTCCCTGCTATTACCCAAACACACCTAGTAGGCATCTTCTTCAGGAATTTGCATTTACTGCTAAGAATGTAATTCAGTAGTAGGGTAAGAATCTTCACAGGGTTGAGGAAAGAGAAGTTGAATATCATCGTCCCCACTTTTCACATATTAACATCTCTGAAATCTGGATGCACTTAACAAGTAAACAGTGTCATAGTTCAACTGGAAGAAGTGTTCTCCAGTCAGTGATTTCTTGAATTCTATGAAAGACAGTAATAATAGCATCCATTTCGAAGCATTTATCCAGTGTTCGGCAGTGTTAAGTATTTTCTCACTCAATATTTCATGTTTCCCACTAATCACATATTTTGCATTAAAAGTTTTAACTACACAAAGGAATTCACTGACTAAATCTTATATCAACTCATCTTAGAATCTGACCTAAAAGCCCATGACCCTGCTGAGCGACACGACCTCTGAAAATAAAGACTTCAAGTCCACTCCTGGCTGTTCCACTCACCCGTGTGAGACCTGAGCTCCTGTCCTGCTTTGGTTCTGTTTCCTCATGTGGAAAGCGAGGGAGGGCAGTTTAGTCTCTCTGTAAGGCAGTGGTTTCCAGAAGCCAGTCTGTGGACCAATTGCTTCAGAATCACCAGGAGAAGTTTCAGAAAGCGAGCTGGTTGGGGGGTGGGGTTCTTCGGTATATCTGAAGCTGAGCCCAAGAACCTGCACATTTCTAAAGTCCCCAGGTGATTCTGCTGTGTGGCCAGGCTTGGGAACCACTGCTCCTGGGTCCCTTCCAGCCTGGACACATGAGGATTCTCTGGGGCCAAGCTGGGAAATCAGAGAAATCCATATTCACAGTCCCCCCTGGGCTTTCATTCCTGGTTATCAGGCGCCTCCAGACACTGGGCCACGCCTGTAATGAGAACCCTTGCTTCTTGGAACATCCAAAGTAAACTAGAAATGAAGAACAAGGGTCACACAGGGTGAATCATGATATTGCTGCAAATGACTTCCCCACTAAGGCTCTGCTCTTTCTGGGAACACCAGCCAAGAAGTTGGAATAGAGCTGCTGTCTCTGTGACACACTTCAGCTGGATTCTGTATCCGGGACTCAGAAATCCTTTGTATTGTATGTCCCAACTAACCCATCCCAGAACATTCCCTGTTTATCAGATGAGAAAAGGAACTAAAAGAGAAGTGAAGTGAGTGAGGTGGGAAGATGGGGGAGCCTGTATAGGTTCCTTTGCTATGCAGTATCGAAGGAGTGCCTGGGATCTCCGTACTGCGACTGCATTTTGCCTGTTATTATGTTAGCCTGTGCTCCTCAGTGCATTTCCAGGAGCAGCAGCACCCAGCAATTGTGTCGTAATGCAAACTCTCAGCCTTGGGTTGATCCACAGAGTCAGAAACTCTGGTCCCTTTTCGGCATCGGGGACCAGTTTCATGGAAGGCAATTTTTCCACAAACTGGGGATAGCATGCAGGGGTTGGAATGGTCTGTGATGATTCAAGCACACGACAGTTACATCAGATTATCAGGCATTACATTCTCAGAAGGAGGCCCAACCCACACCCCTCACATGTGCAGTTTGCTGGGTTCCTGCTCCTCTGAGAATCTAACCCAGCCCTGATCTAACAGGTAGGGCTCAGGAGGGGATGTGAGCGATGGTAATAACAGCATCCATCAAGTATTAGGCAATATAAGCATTTCTCACTCAATATTTCATGCTTCCCACTAATCACATATTCTGTGTTAGGAGTTTTAACTGTACATTAAGTAAATATTATACTAACTCATCTCAGAATCTGATTCTAAAAGCCTGTGATCCCACTGAGCTACCTGCATGCGATCCCCAGTCTGCAGAAAAATTATCTTCCATGAAACTTGTCCCCGATGCCGAAAAGGCTGGGGACCACTGACCTTGAGGGCTGGTTAAAACACTGTTTGCTGCACCCTTGCACTACCAAAGTTTTCTAGTTAGGTGGATCAACATGAGGCTAAGAATTTACTACTACACATGATGTAAATGAAGATCAAGTTTTGCTGGCTCACCTGCTGCTCACCTTCTACCTTGCAGCCGGTTCCAAACAGGCCAAGGACTGGATCTGATCTATGGCCCCGGGGCTTGAGGACTGCAACTCTAGGTGAGGCAAGCTGAGAACTAGAGCAACAGGCGGAGGAAGGGACACTTTAGTTCTCCCCGTAAAGAACATGTTACATGTGCCAGTGTCCTCTCCACTCATCCACCCAGCCCTTCCATCCTGCAGAGGGCTGTGGCCACACTGCTTGATGCACATAGCAGTGTGGCACAGCCCTGACGAGAGTGGGACTGTCTCGTTCTCCTCAGTCAACTTCTGCCTGAAGAACAATGCAGAATTCTGGGAGAGGAAGAGGTCAGGAATGGTGACAGTTTTGCCTACTGGGAAGCAGTCAAAGACTGAGATGGAAACTTGGCCTTTGAGAATCATCCAGTGCATTTGAGCAATTCCTACAAATTCTACCTCCTGCAAACTTGTCAAATTCAGCTATTTCTCTCCGTCTCTACTCCTCCCACGCCATATCCCTAACCCCTCCCCTCCCGTCTGGACCACTGTAACGCCTCCTAACTCTTCCTCCTGGGCCCTCTATCAGCCTTTTCAGTAAGCTTTCTAAAATGTTATTGCAACTCTGACATGAACCCTCTAACCATTTTCTACTCTTCTTAAGAAAAGGTGACTTGCGAGGCGTCAGCCTACTCTCTGGCCTCATCTCTACCCACCCAGCCCGGCTTTGCTCTGGGCTCTACATCCCTACATGGTGGCCCAATGTCCCTTCCTCCCTCCCCAGCTGAGGCACGCTCCACATCTGCAGGTGATGCCCCCTTTACCCAGATGTTTATCCTCTTTCCTTCACCTGCTAGCTCACTCTCCATCTCTCAGCCTGCCCCTGCCCCCGCCCAGGGATTTCCCCCCAGCCACCCCATCTAAGTTAGGAATCTCTGTCACATGTCACCCTCTAATACTGCTTTTCCTTTATAGCACTTTTCACACTTGTAATACAAATAATTATTGAATTTGGGTCTTCCCACTAAAGACTATGTGTTATGAGAGCAGGGATCATATACCTACTTTCTTCTGATTACATTTCCCGTGTCTAGTAGGGTTTCTGACATTCACTGAGTGCTCAATTCTAGGTCATTATGAAAGTTTTGAGACAGTGCTACGGTCCATCATTTTACTTCCAAGAAACACGTTGGCAGCATCCTTCCTGATTCACCTGTGCAAATTTCAACTTGCTGGGCTTACCAGGGTTGCTAGGACAGCTTCATTTGTTTCCATTGGGGTGGATTTTGTGTTTCTTGATTTTTGTGTATCACCAAACTCTTGTAATGACCAATATAAATGTCTGTTGAAAAGTGATAAAAGAGTTTTCTATTGTTCAGGGTTCAAAAACAAAGCCTGGGGAATTTAGTCAAGGGTGACCTTGACTGACGATGTTTTATCAGGCAGCAGATGTGTGAGGCTCCCTCATTAGTCTAAGTCATCACATGTTTACTGCGGTCTATTTTTCCCTTCATATTTTTAGTTAACAAATATATTTCCTTAATGAATATTCATGTATTTATTTAATAAGCAAGTCTGTGGTGTGTGTCAGATATTGATCTGATGATGCAGTTGTAAACTACACAGATAAAATGATTTATCTCATGGACATTACATTCCAGAAGGGGAGACAGACAAAAGACAATAGATTTTTAATAATCAAAGAGACACACATTTCTATTTGATGATAGTTACTACTGGCTATTACTATCTAAGTCATGTGACAAAGCTATGGAAAATATTAAAATGTGCTATAGGGATAAAAGTGGTGGGGGTAGGGTTCTTTTAAGTAACAACCTTCAAACCCAGATTTTCTATTTCACTTGGGCTTGTTTACCTCTTTATTGAAACTGTAATCAATTTTGAGAACAGTAATCATGTCGAGTTCCTCCTTTCCCCTATCAGCACCTGCTAGCACAAAGCACCTGTTAGACGCATAACACACATTTGGCAAATAAATAAGTAGATGAAAAGGCCAAGAGGGCCATAAGTATTACAAACCATCTTCAGACAATGTAGGTTTGAAGATCTAGAAATTGGGACTAAGCAATATAAGGATGAGGACAGGGAATTCAGAGATAGGAACCAGTCAACCAGCAATAGTCACCTTAAGAAAATAGGCAACATCTCTCAGTGAATCAGTATTGTCAGGGCCTCAGAGAAAGGGCCTAGGAAAAGGGGCAAGTTGATATTGGATGGCCTTTCTCATTCTACCAGGTCCTTGGAACCAAGAGAAGCCCAGGGCAACCAACGTGGCACTTCTCAGCAGTACCAGTGTGGTTTTCCCGTTGAATATGCCTATTTTGGGTAAACTCCTTCTGTGGGAGGGATCCCAGCCAACAGTGAAGGCTCAGAACTGCCAAGTTGGCCCATGTCCTAAATGTCAGGTCTCTTCACCTTCCCCCAAGTCCAGCCATCTGTCTTCCTTGCGTTATGAAATGTAAAGGAGCATGAAAAAGTATTGCGCAGCAAGAGAAGCAAGAGCCCCTGCAGCAAAGAAGGATTCTGCCTGCTGAGTTCTTAGTGGTTTCCTGTTGCTTCCACTACCCACCAATCTCCTGGACAGAGGAGCCAATTCACTTTCCAGTTTCCCAGAGTGGAAAAGTACCAGCGCAGGCCTCTGCGCCCAGCAGGGAGCTCCATGTATCCAAATTCTGGTGGGGCCTGGCAGGCAGGCTGAGCAGAAGCAGCTGCCACCAGGCTCCAGCTTCCCAAGAATTATTTTTCATGCTATCCTGCCAAGGCTGAGAGCCTGAAAGGGCGGCTTGTTCCATGATGTTTACTGTCTCACTACTCACTCTGGACTACGGGCTGCCCGGGCTCCCCGTCAATGAGCGTCCTATATGCGACTTCCAGGAAAACAGACATGTGGCACACATGGGGTCTGAGACAGAGATTTGACACCTGGGCCTTTCTGGACACCGGGAGACAACACAGACGGAGGCAGGGGGGCATGATTGGGATTAATGGGGAGGGCCCAGGCCAGTCTATGGTCACTCTAAAGGAACATTTGTGATCATAAAATTTTAGAGCCAGAAAGAGAATTATAAAAACAAACCCCACTAATGGCTTTATGTGAAATATCAGAACCTCTGAGATCCACAAAGGTATATTGTGTAACTCAAGGATACACAGATGAACCTGGATGGAAATTCACATCCCTTTATCCCTAGTTCTTCCTTCTTGAGCCCCAAGCTACCATGATCTAGGTCTTCTAATTGCAAGGGTGACAAAGTAGCCCTGCTCCCCACAAGCTTCATGTCGCAGGCTACTTCCAATTGGTTCATTGTGCAGATAAATATAGACACAATGGAATTACATAGGAGGCCAAGACACATTATTTGCATTTTTTTTTTTTTTGCAGTTTTTGGCCGGGGCTGGATTTGAACCCCCCACCTCTGGCTTATGGGGCCAATGCCCTACTCCTTTGAGCCACAGGCGCCACCCCATTATTTGCATTTTTTTCTTTAGTCTACAGGGCTATTCTTTAGGAACAAGGGGACTATTTCACCAAGACCTCTTTCATTCAAGTTGAAATTCCCCTTAGAAATACCTCTTCAGGATCTCAGATTTCTTGGAAGCCCAAAATACATTCCAGAAATCATTATTGCAGAGCCCTAGGACAGAAGTCCCAAGCTATAACAGGTTTCAGGGTACAAGACGTGAATCAGACAAATATCCTTCTTCTTGGCTAACAAAGTCAATGAGGCCTTATAGTAATTAGTACATCCTCTCTTCCAAGAAGGGGTACATTTAATAAAAAGCTTGGTTACATGAAAGTCATGAGTTGAGAAGAAAACTGAGTCATGGTTTGGAATCAGGTAGGTTTGTACTTAAAACTTGATTCTTCTACATTCAAAGGTCAGACTTGAAGACTAGTCACTAAATATCTGTAAACTGCAGTTTTCTCATCTTTAATAATCCTGCCAAGTAGAATTGGTGTAGAGATTTAGTGTATACAAAGAACTTAGCACACTTTATGAAATGTAATGGGGCTTAATAAATAATGTCAAGGAGAAGGAGAAGAAGAGAATATTGTTTGTTTTAAATACTGTATTCACTCTTCCTTAAGCAATCTAGAGGTTTTATGACCTCAGAAAGGTTGCTCAAGCTTTCAACCTCTTAGTTTAAGGGTAATAATGATACCTGATTGCGAGAATGCTATAGGGAATATGAGTTAATACATGGCAAGCACTTAGAGCAGTAAAATTTAGTAAAGGTATTTAGTAAAGTATTATTTACTTCTTAGTTATCTTTGCTTTGGATCATTCAATAAAGATTAGAGTTGTTTTCTAAAGTTGCATAAGTTTTAAAAAATCAAAAATAAATAAGTGAAGAAATATAGGACAAGAGAAAAGAGGATAGGAATGATAAGATAAGCTAGAGCTAAGGTTAACATACAAAATATATTACATTTTGTTCTTTATTACTGACTGGTGATGGGCTTCAACTTTGGCTCTGAGCTTCCTAGCAGTCAATTCAAAAAGTGAAACATAATCATTAATAGGAATTACAGTGGCAACCAAGTAAAAGTTAACATTACATTTTTTGTTTCCAGGGAGGGATGAAGTAGCTTGCAGTAATCAGTACTTCCCCAAGAGTAACTGGAAGAGCTAGATGAAACTCATGAATCGTCTGTTGAAATGAACCTGAGGGCTGCTAAGCAATGGGAACAGAGAGACTAAGATGTTAAAGAAAGGAGACCCTCTGTTTCGGCGCCTGTAGCTCAAGTGGCTAGGGCGCCAGCCACGTACACCACAGCTGGCAGGTTTGAATTCAGCCTGGGCCTACCAGACAACGACAACTGCAACCAAAAAATAGCTTGGCGTTGTGGTGGGTGCCTGTAGTCCTAGCTACTTGGGAGGCTGAGGCAAGAGAATTGCGTAAGCCCAACAGTTTGAGTTTGCAAAAAAGAAAAAGAAAGGAGACCCTCAAAGAAGTGAGGGAACTTCTGCAGCCACTGTTAGCCATTTGCCAATCTGAAGCAAGTGCGTGACATGTTAGCCATTTGCCAATTTAGGGCAGGTGCAAGACACTGGCTCTGGGCTTGGCACTAACTAGCAAGGTCCCTACAGGACAAGATCAGCAGAGCTTCCAAAGGAAACCTGGGATCCCTGGAGTATGCAGCATTTTTCTTGCTCAACACATGTGGCAACTATTGGGGCTGTGTGGAGGGAGAACGTAAAAACTTAAGGAGAAACTCTCTGAAAAGTCAAGCTAAGTTGTAAAGAGTCTTATAAAGCAAAGTTTAGAGTTGAGGACCTGCCAGGGAGAGAGAATACCGAGTTTTGTAAGAAGCATTGAATGACCAAAGAACTAAAGCTTATTCCCTACTGACTACCTAGCATGAAGATATTCTGCTCTGCCAAGTAAGGGCAGATCCATCCAAGTGCCTTAACTGAGCTCCAGGTTCATATAAGTTCATATTCTTTTAAGAAATCTAAAGATCCAAATCTATTCTCTGAGAGAAAACTACTCCATCTTCACAGGGACATGAGCCACACCAGGTACTACCCACGGGCTGGGTGTTTTAGCAGCTACAGATAAAGAAAAATGTCCTTAAATTTACCCAAATCTGAGTAAGTTCCTTATTCTTCATTTTAAGGGAGAAATTTAGATTCTGTCTTTCAGGTGCTGTAATCTATATTCAAGATAGAAGGTCTAACAAGGACAGGCACCTTCTATACACAAGCATTGCTAACTTAAAAAAAATTCATCCTCATTACAGAAATTAGGGATTAATTTTATTTTATCAAGAAATTTCAACAGAACCATTAACCAAAGATATAACATGTTGTTATTGCTGTTGACATTACTGGTTTGGCTATTTATCACTATTGAGTTAATTCCTCAATAACAACTATCACAAAGTCCTAAACATTGGTCTAAACTATTATACTAAAAATAAACAAACTAACTAAAATTACAGCTTTCCCAAGATGGATTTATCCCATCCCTTAGCCAGCACTCCTCCCATGCCAGGAAAGTCATTTCTCAAGTTAGCAATGTTTGTCCAAAGAAGATACACTTTATTGGGAACCTACAGTCTTTCACATAGGTTGTAATACCTGAAAGATTGGATTTTACTTCCTTCATTGAAATGCTAAGACTTTACACATATTTTGCTAAATTTACACATATTTTCCTTTATTTATAACCCTCATGTAATGCTCTACCGATGCACTGAGGCAGGGAGACCTTAGGCACTTAGGAATAAGCACAGAGACCTCCTCTTCCCCACTGCCTGGGGTTGCTCTAGCTCTGCAAGGGGACGGGCACCCCCAGCCCCCTACACCAGAAGACTGGACCCCTGGTCCTGCACCCTAGTAGCTGCAGCTCTGATTATTCACTCCAAACTTAGCATCCCCATCATTTAAAGAGATGCTATTCCCCTGGGTTCCTTCTTGGCTTCCCGACATCTTTCTGAGATCAAGTCTCAGGAAGGAGACATTGGAATCCCTTTTTTGCAGAAAAATACAGAAAAGCCTGGGAGTTCCTTGACTTCCTCTTTTCCCTCCCTCTCCTTATTCATCAAACATTTATTGATTGCCTTTATAAGCCAACCATTGCAACAGGTACTGATCATGGGTACACAAGGGATCATTTCTATACCAAATAAAACAAAGATCAAAGTCATAAAAATCTTTGAAGTGGGGGGGTTGCATATTTTTTAATAGCTTATTACCTCCCACTTAAGCCCATTTAAAACAAAACCCTCACTGTTTGAATGTCTTAACATTTCCTTTACTTTATTGCGTATATGTCCAAACCACCAGAAATTTCTGGGAGGTCTATCTTGCCACATCCACGCTCTTCAGAGACCTGCTGGGTATGACCAAGCACCAAGTCAACAGCCACACTATTCTCCCCAGAAAAAACACATTGTAATGGATATGCTTGGCCAAAGCATTGGGTCCCACGTTCCCTTGGAGTTAGGATGGCCAGAGTTCAGGGTTGGAAGCTCCATTCCCCAAAGGCAACTTGAGTCTCTCAGAGGGACCACAGGAGACTCTAATGTTTTTTTCTCTTTCCTCCCCCAACATCTGCTTGATAGAAATTATTGTTTTGTGGTGCTTGGATTAATTTGCTTCTCTTCCAACAGTAACAAATCACAACCCTTGATACTTGCATTGAACTCTCCAAAGCTCATCCATGCCCATTACTTCATTTCATCCCCCACAGTAACTCTGAAATTCCGAAAGCAAAGTCATCGTCCCCATTTTGTAAATGACCAAAGTGAGGTACAGGGAGTCACCTCTAGCCACAAGGCCAGACTGTGACCAAGCTGGAATTGGAATCTATGTCTCTGGATTTCCTTCGCCATGGTCTAGTCACTATGCCCCGCTGTCAGCACACCCTGCTGTCAGCACCCGCAGTCTACAGCTCGACCCCAGGAGTCAAGAACCGCCAGGCGGGAGGACAACCTGCACAGAGGGCCAAGGAAGTTTATTGCCTGTCTAAATTTTAGAACACCCTGGTTGCTGGATTTGTTGAAATACGACTGTAAAAGGAAACTGCACCTGGGGAAGAGAACCAGATGTTTTTTACCACCAGGTAAATACAAGGCCTTTGGTCATGAAGCACTTCTCACACATCAGGGATCCCAAGATTATGTGCTTCCTAACACCGCATGACCCCTCAATGACCATCTCACCCTCTTGTTTTTCTCTTTGTGCCTTTCCTTATGTTCAAAAGCTTTCCCTTCCTTTTTTTCACCTGGCCAATCCCTTTGGCTCTAGCTCACTCTCACACCTTCACCTAGCATGACACTGGAGCTTTGACCTGATTGGGTAGCCCATGAACATAAATAAACAAATGAACATAAATATTATATCCTTGCCCTATTTTATATCTATATCCATCTATGAAGATCACATACCTATATCTCTATATTGTATACCTTGATCCTGCTGCTTTCATGCCCTTAGCGTTCCTGTGAGCTTTTAGGAAAGGCAACGACAAGCAAATATGTGAATGAAGCAGCTGTGACATTCGGCCCTAGGGGCTCCAATGGCAGGACTCCAAAGACACCAGGGTCACTGCTTCCTTGCCTATTCCTACGTTGTTGTTTCTCCTGAAGACTTGGTCTTTCCACATGGAAGCCCCAAGCAAACCAGAGTTCTGCAGGGGTGTTAAAAACTAAGAGGTCCAGGAAAGGGCCTGTGTAGTACTCTTCTTGCAGCCCCACAAGCTCATTCCTTGCCCTGATGATGAGACTCAGAAAGGCCAGGTGTGCCTGGGCCCCCGTGCCTAGTGACCACAAGGAAATAGAGCTCTGTTCCTTCTCATATGACTTGCAACTCATCAGACCCACTTATACAAGCTAGGAATCCAGGCCTTAAAGTGCAAGATGACAGAGCAAAGCCCAAGTTTTAGAATGGACCGGGCATTCAGCTGGCTTTTTTGGCTGGAAAGCTGTGTTTATGCAGCAGATGCATTTGGAACCCTTTATTCAAAGACATAAGGACCAAGAAGTGTGAAAGCTCTTTTAAAAGTATAGTCTAAAGTTAAAATATGGAAGACAGTATAGAGCAATGGTTCTCAACCTTCCTAATGCCACGATGTATTTTCATTGTTACAAAGGGGTGGCGCCCCACAGGTTGAGAACCACTGGTATAGAGTAACAAAAAGACCTGGATAGCCTTCCATTATTACAAACTGGTATACAAATCAAGGGGAAAGGAAAGAAGATCCAGCACTTATTGATCATATTCTGTGTGCTTGAAACTATGGTAAGTGCTTAATGTATGTCCTCCACCTAGGAGCCCTTGAGGTAGTGGTCAGAGATAGATAAGAAGACTGAGTTTCAAAGAAGCTGAAAATATGGCCAATCTCACCCAGCTAGTAGGTGTCAGAGGCTGGATTCAAAGTCAAAGCTGGTAATAGTCTTTCCAAACATGTTTCCTCTCATCATTCTACCTTCCTGAACCTATTCCCCCATTTGTTGATTAAATTAAATCAATCATTCTTATCCTTTTCTGGATTTTCCCAGAGTCCTCTGGGGATTTGATAATAGTTAAAGAACTTCTTCTTTGGAAAATGTACTTTTGCCTTTGCATATTAAGTTGGGGATACAATTTAGGGTGTTGATAGGCCCCTGGAGCTCATTCATAGCTGGCCCATGAACTGAGATTCCCAGGCCTTGGTGTTCTCTCCCTGCACAGAAGGCCTAGGGCAGAGTCAAGGGCCTAAAGCCGGGTCTGACCCCAGTTCTGCCACATGGCTACATCTTTAACCTGGGGTCATTTACGTAATGCTTTGGGGCCTCAATTTCTCCTCTGTAAAACTGGAATAATAATATTAATAATACTTACTCATAAGATCATGGAAAAGATTAAATTTGTTGAGACTACTTAAAATGGTGCCCAGAATGTATTAAGTGTCCATTGAATATTGATTAGTGTTTTTCTCTATTGGGCACAAATGAAGAGGGTCAAGAGGCAGATGAGTTTCAGTTTTTCCCAGACAAAAATCCTTATTCTGGCAAAAAGGATACCAGAGGACATCTCCAGGCTAGACTCAACGAACAACATACAAGCAAGAAAGAGCCCATGTGGGCAGCACTGAGCATTGCTCACTTAAGAGAAATTCTACCAGGGAGGTCTCTTCCCAGCCTTTTATCTCCCTCCCAGGGCCCTGCTCAGGCCATTCAACATGCACAAGCATGCATACACACCACATGTCCACAACACATGTGCACACTCACACCGCATTAGCACCTCAGGCTTGGTTTCAGAAATCTGAAATCCGCACCACAATCTCATTAACAGATAAGGCCACATAAGCCCTCTCAGCACATCTCTGGGGACATAAATGATGAGAACCCGGGAAAACAAAAATTATTTTCCACTTTAGAAATGTGTGGAGGTGAAGTCACACATATCAGCCTTGGTGGAGGGCAAGAGGATGAAGAGAAAGGGATAGCTTGGTGCAGATGGGAATCAAAACATCCCAGGCACTGCAGATTCTTTGCAAGAGCTGAAGGCCTTCTAAGTCCAGCCTTCCTCATTCAGCCTGATAACAGGACTAAGCTTCCAGGTAAGAGCTCTTGAGGACCCTGTTAGTCTTAATCTATTCTTTGGCCTCAGGCTGTCCCTCAAACCTCAATTACCTCTCACCCCAGAAATGCACATCAGAAGTTGCAGAAAGGAAACCATGAGGTTGTATAGCTACACATGA
The DNA here is from genome assembly GCA_963573935.1 of Arctocebus calabarensis. Taxonomy (NCBI): domain Eukaryota; kingdom Metazoa; phylum Chordata; class Mammalia; order Primates; family Lorisidae; genus Arctocebus; species Arctocebus calabarensis. Next base: position 12,030 of record CAUYON010004736.1, on the reverse strand, counting down.
TTTTTAGATAAAGATGGTTTCCTCATCTTGCTTCCTGAGGGGCCAGGTAGTATGGTGGATGGACCTGGAGCCTCACACCCCTGAGACCATGTCCTAGCTTTACCATCAGCCAAATGCACGAGTGTGGGCAAATCACTCACCTGCTTTGACTCCTAGCTCCCTCATCTGTAAAATGAGGAAGAGGGACGTAAACATCCCTAAGGTCCGTTCCAACATGCTTAGTCTAGAATTCCCATTGCCCAGACCCTAAGTGAGAATTCACTGACATTCAGTTGATGCTGGAAAGAACAAAAACCACCATGATAAATCTAAAACAAAGTCAGGGCCCGGAGGAGAAGAGTTTCTGCTCTCCGAATCCCAAACCCTGAATGCCTTTACCCTTCTTTTCCAAAGCAAACACACTCAGGATACTAAGGGAAGGCCACCTCTCTCCCCTAGGTCTCCGATCTGGTGGCAAGTTCCTTGTTACCTATGAGGGGAAAGTGTGATATGGAAATAGCATGCCCCACCTCTGCCCCACCTCTGCCCTGGCTCTATGCTGTGAATCCTAAATGCCCCATCTGCCTGAGAGGAAGTAGGGGTGTTTCTCCTTTTCCCTAGCACAGGAAGCTGTCACAGGCCAAGTCAAGAGAATGAGGCCAACTGCCTCGGTGCTCTTTATACAAATCAATCCTCTAGTTGGCTTGGTGGATCCCAGGGCTTCACACCCATAGGCTACATTTTTGGGATAATCAGGATATTTCTATTCATCCTCCTACCTAGAAAACATAAGGTGCTCATCCCCTGCTGGCCACCAAAACAGTGGTTGTATGAAATAGTGGTTGTACGTAGAGAAGACTGACTTTGTGTCTGGTCAAACACTACAGCCCAGTGTATTCTGGTACGTGACTGTGAGGTCTAAAGACTTCTCTTTCCCACAGAGATGCCCTCAGCTCTCCTAACAAGTCTGGCAGCTCCAGCCCAAGCTGGACATGAGGGGAAACTTGACCCAAGGACCCTCCAGGAGAAGGAGTTCCCTACACAGCCCCTCTGAGCCTCTCACTCATTCCCCTTCACCCACCACATCACCTCTCTCTCCCCCCAGACATTACACATGCTATTTCTTCTACCTGAAATGCCTCTTCTGGGACCCCCTTCTAAGAAGAAGAAAAAAAAACCTAAAGCAGAACAGTTTCCAGTACTATGAAACTCTTGAGGTCAGGCTGAAACAGGGTTTCTGGACTCTACTGCCACAAGCAAAAGTTTTCAGTCTTAAATTTAACAAAATAATTTATCTGCCATCTCCTTTTGTTTAGCCCCAAGGCAAGATTCTCCTGAAGTTTACACTTTAGATCTCTGAGGCTGGGAAGTGTCAGGGAGTTGGGAACAAGTGGCCTTTCTTACAAAGAACAGCCATACAAGTTTAGGGGCTATACTTCCAAGCTCAAAGCCTGTTAAATTACCCAGTAGGAGCAATAATGCCTCCACACCATAAAATCACAGTGATTTCACAATAGAAAGCTTCTCATACATTATCTAATTTAACTTCATCTCTCTACAGGTACAAAGATTAAGGAAGTACAAAGAGCCATAGCAACTTGCTCAATGTCCCACAACTAATTCATGACCAAGCCAAGATAATAATGAGGGTTGTTACTCAAAATAAGTAAGCTAAATACTTTTTCTTCTAAATTAACTTCAAATCATTCATCAGAATATTCTCATAATATTCAAATCATTTGGTGATATTTGTAAGAAATGATTTTCAGAAATTATTGGTATGATTTTTTGACACTAGCTAGTAATATTTCTGACCCACAATTTGGACGTAAGAAATTCTTCCAATAGCTTCCCCATTGGATCAACCATCATTAGGCCCCAGTTCCTGGCACACTGTTACAGCAGGAAGGCAGCACCTGCAAGTCACCATTCCCCATGTAGACCAGCACAATCCATACTATAGGCCCCATTGACAATGCCACCTTCTCCGTTACTATTGCTGGAAATGCCACTAAACCACTTTCCTCACCACCTGCTTTGCCAAAATTCAGATTCTTTAGAGCAGAGTCCCTAACCTTTTTGGTACCAGAGACCAATTTTGTGAAAGATAAATTTTCCAGGGACTGGCAGGGGTAGGGTGGGGAGATTTGATATAAGTCTGCATGCAATGGACTATTATGGTCTCTGTGCAGTCAAACCTCTCTGCTGATGGTAATCTGTGTTTGCAGCCTTTCCCCTCTCACTACCTCAGCTCTCCCTCAGCACATCAGGCATTAGAGCAGTGATTTTCAACCAGTGTACTGTGAGAGGATCTTAGGTGTGCTGCAAAAATTTTTGAAGATCATTAATTAAATTATTTTCAAAAGAAGTTAAAAGCACATATTCTTTTTCAAACTCATTTTTCTTTGATCAACATAATTTAAATGTGCAATGAAAGTTTAACTACAAGTTCAAGTGTGTCATGAGATTAAAAAAAAAAAGGTTGAAAAACAGTGTATTAGATTCTCATAGGAGCTCAGTACCTAGATCTGTAGGGTACTGGGGATTCATGCTCCTATGAGAACCAAATCTGCCATGGATCTGCCAGGAGTCTGAGTTCAGGCAGTGATGTGAGCAATGGGGAGCAGCTGTAAATACAGATGAAGTTTCACTCGCTTGCCCACTGCTCACCTCCTGCTGTACAGCCTAATTCCTAAAAGGCCAGGGACCTCGGCTTTCTAGCAGAGAGCCAGCAGCTCTGTGATCGTCATGCCTTAGCCAGCCATTTATGTCACACTACCACTACTTTGCAACTTCCAGGTAATGACACCTGTAGGACACTTATGGTCTCGAATAGTAGAAAATTTATTTAAACATGAAGATTATTCATCCTCTCTTGGAGTCTGCTCTGACACCAAGATTGACCTTTTTATATATTCACTCTCTCTCTCATCAACGAAGTCAGGCTAAACACCAAAGGTTCATTGACCAGTAGTCATTGTAATGTCTTCAGCAAAGAGCTTAAAATAATGAGTGTTTTATTTTAAATTATTAATTGAATTTAATGACTAGCCCGGTTACTATTTGCTAACAAATATGTTACATCCAATAATCAAGTAAAATATTTTGTTAAGTAAATTCAACAATTGGCAGTATACAAGATTCACGTAAGCCTCTGCATGGCCAACCTGTGGGGAAAGTGCCCAAGAATTTACTCTTTCAGTACTTTCAGTTATCTTTAGTGTTTCACTAGACACCAGCAAAGAATGCTGAGAGTTGTCTGTAAATCAACATACATTTATTATGCACCTACTCTATGCTTAATGATAAGCAACCGTAAGATTCCCTTTAACACTGATGATGAATGAAAATTTCTCATCTGTCTCAAATTCTTCTCTCTGGTTTAACTTGCATAAACAAGAAGAAATAGCAAAAGAGAAGGATTATCCCAACAACATGTTCCCATGTTGTTCTGTGTTCCCATAAAGATCTTTACAAACCAAGACCTCTGTTTCTTTTTTCCAGGCAGAAAGAGACAACAGAAATATCTGACATCAGAACTAGAATAAAAATATTAAGATGACTATTTGCTGTCTTCAAACAGCCCATTTCCTTCTCTGGGGCTATGCTGTGCCCCCTAAGACAGAAGGCTAGCTCTCTTGCTTTTTTCATTTAAATGCCCTCATGGCATGCCAGTCTATGTGAGTGCACTGAGCTCCAAAACGTCCTTCCACTCTATCCACTCACAACACTCTACTCTTTTGTGGAACTCACAGCAGGGAGAATGTAGTAGGAGGCAATCATACCTCAACAATTGGTTGAGAGGATTACAGAGCAAACAAATGAAAAAACAGTGCGCAAATTCAGGTCTCAGGTCAAGTTCGGAGTTCAGGTCTCAGACACACCAGCTGAGATTATTAAGAGAAAGTAGTGACAAGGCACTGAACTCATTCAGACAATAATTCTTTCACTTTTAAGGAGCTTTGATCATTATTTCCTATTGAGGATATAAAGAAACGTGTGGATATGAAAATTTAGTGGAGGGGAAGACAGTATGCATTTTTCACAAATGTAGCTTTATGCTATGAGGACAAAATGAAAGCACCATCAAGAATCTGAATACAGGGAACAACTGAAATGCTCATCTACTGATGTGGGATGGTAAATTAGTTAACCACTTTGGAAAATTCTTTGCATTATGCAGAACAGTAGATCATATGCTACATACAGACCAGAAATTCCTCCTTTATATGTATACACTAGAGAACTGAGTATATACATCTACCAAAACTTATGTGCAAGAATGATTATGAGAGCTTTATTCATAATAGGCCCACGCGGGAAACTATCCAACTGCACTTCTATAGTAGACTGGCTAAACAAAGTATTCAGACAAAGTCATACCATACAACAATAGGAATGAACAGTTGACAATTGCATGCAACAACAGGAAGAAGATCATGAACAAAATGTAGAACAAAAAAAGCCAGACACAAAGATGCATCATGTGATTTCAATTATATAAAGTACAAAAATAGGCAAAATTAACCTATGGTATTGAAAGCACTGGGTACCTTTGGGGCTGGGAAGAGCAAGAATAGAACTTCTGATGTGTTAGTACAGTTCTGTTTCACAACACGAGTACTGCTTACATGGATATCTTGTTTATAAAATTCATCAAACTGAACACTTAAGCTATGTATACTTCTCTGTATTTAAACTTGTGGCAGAATGAAAAAAAAAAAAAAAAGAACTCAGATTCTTCACCCACCCCTGTATCCAGAGTTGACCGCGTGATTTTTTTTGTGCTTTCCCATTCTGATGCTGTGCTTGACCATGTGACTTTCTTTAGCCAATAAGACATAGCAAACGTTTTCTGGCAGTGACTTGAAAAATACTTGAATGTTCCCACTTCTGCTCTGTTCCTGTGAAATTTCCATGAAAACATACCCAGGCTAGTCTGCTGGAAGATGGAACAGAGCACAACAAGGTTGCCTCATCAGAGCCAGGGTCATCCTACATGAGCCAAGAGCCAGCTGACTTCCAGATACACAAGTGAATCAAGAAGGACCGGAGAGCAGTTCACTTAAGCCCAGCCATGAGCAAAATAAATGCATGTTTTAACACACTGAGCTGTGGATAGGATGTTAGGCAGCATTACTATACAGTAGACAAATAATAAAATTGTGTACTTTAAGTTTAAAAATGCAAGTAATAAAAAAATTGGCCTACAAGAGTTCCCTAACATATCTATTTTAAGCATGACCATACCCTGTTGGAAGGAGAATCTGCCTGAGATCCCACAGGACCTGAGTACCAAACGCACACTAGGGCATACATGCAAGGAACATCCAGGCCGGAGTCAGCCAGAAACAACTGGTAAACCAACCTGAAGATGTTCTCTAAAGCACCTAAAAATTCTCTCCTTCAGGTTTTCCCAGAAAATGCAGAAACAAATGGTTGCTTCTTCTACCTCCTATTTTTAAAAAATGCTCATCTTACTCTAAAAAGTTACACAATATTCAACAGGTCATATATAATTTTATTAATATATAAAGTATATTCCTTTCTGTTTCTGGTTGGGCCATGCTTCACCATGGGGTTTTATTTTTTTTACAAAAGAGCTTTTGGGCCCTTTTGGTAGGGCTTTGCCCAAGATGAACATTGATCTTGGGAACATGTTCTGCTGGTCTTCCAGCGTGCTGCTGAGTAAGAGCTGTGTTACCTGGATTAACCTGAGCTTTTGCAGCATTCAAGATAGGCAACAGCAGGAGCAGTACCAAGGGCATTCTGGGACACAGGATCATCTCAGAAGGTGATGTTGGAAACTGGAGTCTGCAGGCCACCAACCATGCAAAAAAAAAAAAAAAAACAGAGAGAGAGAGAAAAGGACATGAGTGAAGCAGATCCCATCAACATGAATGAGCACCATTTTCACAGTTAATTCTGAGTTCCTGCAGTGGCCACTTCTCTGTTTAAGACTTTGAATCATAGACTTGGGGAGTTGAATTGCACATCCAACAATCTCCTAACATTAAGAATTTTCAAACTCTCTTAGAAAGTACACTCATGAAATTAAATTAGCAATAGTCAAGTGATAACATTTGGCTAAGATAAATACTTACCCACATGGTGAACAGTGGTAAGGTATAACTTACATTTATTATGTCAACCAATGTCCTCGTAATTTTGATATTGATTCCAGTATTCAACCAAGAAAAGCATTCAATAATTTTAACGTATTTGCCTTTCAAAATAGATAAGTCCAGTATTTGTCCTGATTCATTACCTCTGCAGTGGTACCTACGATTCTGTATCTTTCAGTTTCCTCAGAACAGTGTATGTGATAACAGATTACACTTGGAGATATCAGTATGAACTTACGCTTAGTTTAATAGAGATCCAGATAGTTACATATAGGAATATGTATCGGTATGTGTATATACTACATGCATGGGTGAATATACACACGTACTATATGTTTTATCAGCAAAGAAGGCCTAGAAGCAATGACATCTCATTAGCAATGAGCAAACCTAATGTCCAGATCTTGTAAAACTATTTTCAATAAAAGGAACCAAAGTTCCTTGGGAAAATGGCTGATTCTAGGACTAGAACAGGATATAGACAAGATGAGCCTAGAGTACCATTTAGTGCCAGAAATTGAGAAAGACAATGGGGGTACAGTAAAGAGACACAGGAGCCAACTGAAAGAGCTCCCAATAGCTAAAGCAAGAACAATTTGGGCAACCAAGTACAAAATAAATATCCCTGAGTTCATGCCAATGTAAATAAGTAAGTGAAGAGGGTGGCACCTGTGGCTCAGTGAGTAGGATGCTGGCCACATATACCAAGGGTGGTGGGTTTGAACCCGGCCCCAGCCAAACTGCAACAAATAAATAGCCAGGCATTATGGCAGGTGCCTGTAGTCCCAGCTACTCAGGAGACTGAGGCAAGAGAATTGCCTAAGCCCAAGAGCTAGAGGTTGCTGTGAGCTGTGATGCCAAAGCACTCTACCAAGGATGACAAAGTGAAACTCTGTTTCTAAAAAAATAAAAAAATAAAAATAAATGAGTGAAGAAATGAATGGGGAGAACAGACATATTTCCTATACAGAAGAATTTCAAATAACTTACGTAGATGACCTACTCTTAAGAAGATGAAGCATTACTACCATCCTTCTCCAACTCCTTAAGTGTTAGCTGCCCATAACATTCTCCCAAAGAGTACAGTATGAAGGCTTGGCACCCATAGCACAGTGGTTATGGTGCCGGCCACGTACACAGAGGCTGGCAGGTTTGAACCTGGCCCAGGCCAGCTAAACAACAATGACAACTGCAACAAAAACATAGGTGCACATTGTGGCAGGCGCCTGTAGTCCCAGCTACTAGGGAGGCTGAGCCCAAAAATTTGAGGTTGCTGTGAGCTGTGATGCCACAGCACTCTACCCAGAGTGATATAGTGAGACTCTGTCTCAAAAAAAAGAAAAAAAGAGTATAGTATGAAAATAGATAATGAAAAAGTCACTCTGCATTGAAGAAATCTAACAAACATTTCCTCAAGCCAGGTGACCAAGTTAGTATCAACATTGATGAGTCATATTGGTAGTATGTGTCTTTGATATGAGGTCGTGAGAATTTACCTCTGTGGTCTTCTTCTCCAAAACTGATTGGTCCAGCCTACTCATAAGAAAACCATCAGACAAATACCAACTGAGAGAAATTCTACTGAATTCCTGATGAGTAATCCTCAAAACTGCCAAGGTCATCAAAAACAAGAAAGTCTAAGAAACTATCACAGCAAAGGGAACCTAAGGAGATGTGCTGACTAAATACAACATTATATCCTGGATGAGATCTTAGAACAGAAAAAGGATATTAGAGAAAAACTGAGGAAATCAGCATAAAGTATGGACTTTAGTTCATGTGTCAATATCAGTTCATTTATTTTGACTAATGTACTATACTACATTAGTAATGTTAGTGATGGGGAAACTGGGTATGGTAGAAACAGGAATTTTATGTACAGTCTTCACAATGATTTTGTAAATATAAAGCCATTTAATAAGACTGGAATAAAAAGTTTATTTAAAATAAAGTTCCTTCCACGTAACACCCAGGGAACTCAGTGTTAACAATGGTTCACTGTCAGAAATTGTATGTGACACAATGTTATAAAGACAGAAGAAACTCCTTTAAGCTAGAGTGATTGGGGAAGGCTTTGCTGAAAAATAAGCACCTAATTAGGTTCTTGAAGGGTGGGCAAGATTTTTATAGGCAATAATGGGGATAGAGTAAGAGGTTAACACAGAAGAACCTCCTATGACAATTTCTAGGTCAGATATTCAGATGGTTTTGACTGAAGATAGAGCCAAATCAGACCAAACACAGAAGACTCAAGTAACCCCATGGTGGGGAGTATGAGGTGGGTGATCCACAGATGGCAGAGGAGATGGTCATGGGTTCGCAGCATCGATGTGGATAGAATAAAATACATGCCTCCGTGTGCCTAGTCTTTTCTGGCAGCAGCAGGAACACTGTTTCCATAGATGAATTCCCAAACAAACATGCCCCAAAGAAGACGCGCACAGGCGTCCTGGAGACATTGCCATTGGCTATCATCCAGCACCAGCTCATGACCATGATCCAGACGTCATTCCACAAAGACCTGAGCTCTTTGTGAGCAGCCCTTCAGTCAGCGCTGTGAACTAAAAATAAACCCCGAAGTCCCTGCTAACTGAATGGACCCCTCTTGGCCAAGGGAACCCCAGAAACACCTGAAAACTAAGTTCCCAGTCACAACAGGCTGGGAGGTCACAGCACAATTACATACGTATGATTTCCCTTCATGAATATTCCCTTCATGAACCGTTCCACAGCTTGTTGAATATGTGCCCTTGACCCACCCTGCTTCATGATTATTCATGACCCGTTCCATAGCTGGTTGAATATATGCACTTGACCACCCTGTCCAATATAAAACCCTGTTCCCTCTTGTCTCTCCTTTGAAGCACGTGTGTTTGGCTTCCAGCCTGGGCTCTGCTTCTCACCATGTCCAAATGGCAGCTGGGCAGATTGCTACTCTCGTTGAGAAAAAAAGCTCCCCTTTCTCCAAAGTATAAACCTCATCAATTTTGTTTTATAGTTAACAAATGGCGAAACTAAAGGACCCAGGGAGAAACCCAGTTTTCCCCAAAGGTGATCAGAAGTCCACACACTGGCATCTGCACAAGCCTGTTGATACCTGACTTGTCTCTGTAACCTCCTGGGAGAACTCATGTAAGCTCCTCTGGGTCCAATACCTCCCACTTTTAGGATGGGGATATCAGAGACTTTATTTCTCTCCACCCAGGCCTTTCATTTCTCTCCAGTTCCAGTTTCCTCCTTTTGAACCCCAGAGGAGATATCATTTTGAAGGGGGCTACCCCAGTTTCTCCGACTCACTCCATTCTGGACCCTGGAGGGAATGTTGTTATAGGTCCTGGGTTTGGTGGGGTGGGGGGATCTAGTTGGATTGAGCGGGTCCATAAGGGTCTGTGAGGACACTCACGTTTCAGCACCTGGGAAGGACACCCATAAAGCTAAAGTGTGATGGTGGCCACCATTATATGCAGGGCACTGCTGGACAGGCCCTTCGTCATCATCTGGAGTTATTTGTTCACTTGCAAGGCCTTCTGTCATAGATACAACTAAGAGACTGGACACTCCAAGGAATGTGGTACCAGTCAAGGAATTCCGTGCACTTGGTAACATGCTTAGTAAAGCAATAACTAACTATGGATTTAGTGGGAATACTTTGACAACATAACCACTTTAAGATACAGGGATGTTTTGTAAGCTATGAGGAAGAATCTGTTTAAGGCGTACTATGATGGTTAATAACATTATTAATGCTGCTTTTACTGTAAGAGTATAAAAGTAACAAAGGGAAACAGGAGAGCAGAGCAACTCTTTGAGGCAATATCCTGTGTTCTCCAGAACTGCTGGCTTTTCTATAAATAAAGTGAAGCTGTCGATCTATCATCCGCCTCTCCATTGATTGGCTTGAGTGACAGGCGTATGGACTCTGGGTCCAGCAATAAGTATAGCTATAAAAACTTTAGTTCTGAGAAAATGGTCTGTTACCCATTGCTATCAGAAACACTAGTGATTAACATGCTTAAACAGCTATAAAAAATTCTTGTAAATGTTTGAAATCTAAAATGATTTAAAGCTTTGCGGGACGCAATAAAATCTAGGAGACCTCTATAGTTGGCGCACTCCATTAAAACAAAGAGGCTATGGAACCTTCCAAAACAGCGAAGATAATACTACAATTGGTGTTCCTTGTTTTCCAAATGGGGTCAGAACTCTCTCCTAGCCTCCCTTAAAGAGAATGGTTTAAAGTTAAAAGAGACTCCAAAACAAAAAAATAAATGGCACATAAAATATTTAGAGTCAATTCTGCTTTCTTACCTCGCCTTCCATTTCTGCTCCTAAATAGTTGTTTTTCTTTCAACTAGTTTAAAAAAAATTTGCTCCATATGTTGACCTTTGTTTTTTAGGGGTTTTTTGTTTGTTTTTTCTGTTTAAAAATGTAATATGATGATAACAACTCCAGTGCTTGGAATGGGATACAGCTGCCTAACTAAACAGATTTATTCACAGAGCTAATAAATTAACCAAAGAAGATATGGGACAATGTATTTAAATTGGGGGGGGGTTGTCTCTTCAGCATCCCAATTTGTTTCCTTTTTTTCTTTCACTCTTTCATCTATCTCTAACAACCTCTAACCCAAATTTCTCTAAAGCTGTCAGTTTGGCTTTTAATATGTAAAACCTTTTCTTTCAAAATGGACTAAAGAGATTAGAAATGTTCTGCCTCAAGGTATATTTCTTTAACATTTTTTAAAATGACTAATGCAAACCATCTTTTTTGAAAAAAATATTAAGATTCCACTATTAAAAGTCTGGGATTTTGGGTTATTCCTCCCCCCCCCACACACACACACAGGGTTTTGCTATGTCACTCGAGCTAGTGTACAGTGGCATCATCATAGCTTACAGCAACCTCAAACTCTTGGGCACAAGCCATCCTCCAGCCTCAGCCTCCTGGGTAGCTGGAACTACCTACTATTGTGATACCTGCCACAATGCCTGGCTACTTTTTTAGGGATGGGGGTCTTCCTCTTGCTCAAGCTGGTCTTGAACTCGTGAGCTCAAGCAATCCACCCACCTTGGCTCCCCAGAGTGCTGAGATTACAGGCATGAGCCCCATCAGCTAATTGATTTTTTTATTTCACAATGTTATGGAGCACAAACGTTTTGGTTACGTGTGTCACTTGGTAATCCTTGAGTCAGGGTTGTAAGAGTGCCTATTGCCCAGATAGTGTTCATTGTAGCCACTAGGTCGGTTTTTCACCCATCTTCTTCCTTGTTCCTTCTGGTTAATTCCCACTGACTTTTGCTTCCCTCTGTGCACTGTGTGCTCATCTGTTAGTTCAGATTTAATAGCGGGTACATGTGGTATTTATTTTTCCATTCTTTAGATACTTCACTTAGGTTAATGGTCTCCAGGTCCATCCAAATTATTGCACAAGGCATTAATTCATCTTTTTATGGCTTAGTAGTATTCCATGGTATACATATACCACATTTAGTTAGTCCACACACGAATTGATGACCACTTGGGTTAATTCCACATCTTTGCAATTGGGAATTGTGCTGCGATAAACAACTCAGTTCTCATCTGAAATTAGGAGCAACCATGAGAAAATCCCTAATTGAGACTACCTCAAAAGTTACCTTTTTTTAAAAAAAAGTTATCCTTAAAAAGTATTAGGTTGTAAAGATATATTTTTAAAAGACATAGTACAGCCAAGATAATGTTTTAAAAGAATAAAGTTGAGGACCCAACTACTTGGTTTCATGACTTAGTGACTTAAAATAAAACTATAAATGTCTTCATATAATAACTGAGAAAATGCCAGGAAGGCTATGTTAATCAGTTTGATGAAAATAGTTAAGATTGTATATGAAACCAACACATTGTACCCCTTGATTGCACTATTGTACACAGCTATGATTTAATAAT
>CAUYON010004733.1:0-10833 GCA_963573935.1 Arctocebus calabarensis | reverse complement strand
CATTTGGGCTTCTTCCACGATTTAGCAATTATGAATTGGGCTGCAATAAACATTCTGGTACAAATATCTTTATTATGATGTGATTTTTGGTCTTCAGGATATATACCCAATAAAGGAATTATAGGATCGAATGGATTGTTTTATTACTGCTTCAATCTTTCAACTTGTTCTTGATCTGTTCAAGAGTTCTATTACTTCCTGATTGAGTTGAGGTGTTGTGTGTTTCCAGGAATTTTTTCATTTCCTCTATTTTTCTAGTTTATTTGTGTAGAAATATTTATAATATTTACAGATGATATTTTGAATTTCTGTGATATCAAAGCCATATATGACAAATCCATAGCCAAATGGATCAAATTCAATGGGTAAAAGTTAAAAGCATTCCCCATAGGAACTGGAATAAGGTAAGGGTGCCTCCTGTCACGACTTCTATTCAACATAGTGCTGGAAGTCTTAGCTGGGGCAATCATTGTATTGCAGAGGCAATACACTGAAAAAAGATAGTCTTTTCAACAAGTGGTGCTGAAAAAATTGGACATCCCATGCAAAAAACAAACAAAAAAGAATATAAACACAGACTTTACACCCTTTATAAAAACTAACTCAAAATAAATCACAGACCTAAATGTAAAATGAAAACTACAAGGCATCTTGACAATAATGTAGGAGAAATGTTAGATGGTTATAGATGACAGCAACAAAGGCCTGATTCTTGAAATAAATAATTGATAATCTGTGCTTCATTAAAATTAGAAGTTTCCACTCTGCAAAAAAACGTTAAGAGAATGAGAAGACAAGCCACAGACGAAGACATGGCAAAAGACATGTCTGACAAAGAACACTGGTGCCCAAAATATTCAAACAACTCTTTAAACACAATAATAAGAAAACAAACTGACTTAAAAATGGGCTAAAGATATTGATAGACACGTTATCAAAGAAAATGTATAGATGGGAAATAAGCATACAAAAAGACGCTTTACATCAGGGGTCCTCAAACTATGACCCGCCAAGGACATTTATCCGGCCCATCCAGTGTTTTTGCCTCTGCTGCCTGTCCTGTTTAACAGCTGACTCATTGAGGGCCACAAAATCTGTTAGCAGAAAAACCATTGGTTGCATTCCCAAACAAAACATGTGTGGATTCACTGGAAAAGTTGCAAAAGGAGTTCCAATTTAGATTTAAAGAGCTTCATCTCCACGAACAGGACATACAGTTTTTCCATAACCCATTTTCTATTGACATTGAAAATGTGGAGGTCAGTCCCTGAAGTCACCGCCCCAGCAGCCCCTCTGCCAGCTGCTCCAGTGCCACCTCAGCTGGCATCTCTGGCAGGCGGGAGCCAGGCGCTGACGGGTGCAGCGGGGGCGGCCGAGCACTCCTGCGGCTCTGGCTCCGACTTTGCGCAGGAGGTGGCTTTCCTGCTTCTCCATGGAGCTGGCCTGCAGTGCCCGGATGCTCTAAGAACGGTTCCACTGTTGCTCAGAGGACACATGCAGTGGGATTCAGAATTCCTGGAGAATTGCCTTTTTGAGAAGCTGGAAGTATTTCTTTAAATTCTCTCTTAGGACGGCACCTGTGGCTCATAGAGTAGGGCGCCAGCCTCATATATTGAAGGTGGCGGGTTCAAACCCGGCCTCGGTGAACTGCAAAAACAGAAAAATAGCCAGGTAGGACCACGGGCACCAGTAGTCCCAGCTACTCGAGAGGCTGAGGCAAGAGAATCGCTTAAGCTCAGGAGTCGGAGGTTGCTGTGAGCTGTGTGACACCACAGCACTCTACTGAGGGCGATAAAGTGAGACTCTGTCTCTATAAAAAATAATTAATAAATAAATAAACTCCATCTCTTAGTTTTTCAAAGAAATATCAAGAATCTATGAACAACATTAGTAATGAAGAGTTTGACTGCCACTTGCTTGATGAAGGTTTTACTGCCAAGGACATTCTGGACCAAAAAAATCAATGAAGTTTCCTCTTCCAATGATAAGGATGCCTTCTATGTAGCAGACCTTGGAGATGTTCCGAAGAAACACCGAAGATGGCTAAAAGCTCTTTCTCGTGTCACTCCCTTTTATGCAGTCAAATGTAATGACAGTAAAACCATTGTGAAGAACCTGCTGCCATTGGGACAGGATTTGACTGTGCTAACAAGACTGAAATACAATTGGTGCAAAGTCTGAGGGTGCTTCCAGAGAGGATTATCTGTGCAAATCCTTGTAAACAAGTGTCTCAAATTAAGTATGCTGCCAAAAATGGGGTCCAGATGATGACTTTTGACAGTGAAGCTGAGTTGATAAAAGTTGCCAGAGCACATCCAAAGTACAAGTTGGTTTTGAGGATTGCCACTGATGATTCCAAAGCAGTCTGTTGACTCAGTGTTAAATTTGGTGCCATCCTCAAAACCAGCAGACTTCTTTTGGAAAGGGCAAAAGAGCTAAATATTGGTGTCAGCTTCTACGTAGTAAGTGGCTGTACTGATCCTGAGACCTTCATGCAGGCAATCTCTGATGCCCGCTGTGTATTTGACATGGGAGCTGAGGTTGGTATCAGCATGTACCTCCTTGGTGTTGGTGGTGGCTTTCCTGAATCTAAGGATGTGAAGCTTAGATTTAAAGAGATCAATGGTATAATCAACCCAGCATTGGATAAGTACTTTCCATCAGATTCTAGAGTGAGAATCATAGCTGAGCCACGCAGATATTATGTTGCATCAGCCTTCACACTTGCAGTTAATATCATTGCCAAAAAAAAAATGGTATTAAAGGAACAGATAGGCTCTGATGAAGAAGATGAGACCAGTGAACAAACCTTTATGTATTACATCAGTGATGGAGTATATGGATCGTTTAATTGCATCCTTTATGATCATGCTCATGTAAAGCCTCTTCTGCAAAGGAGACCTAAACCAGATGAGAAGAATTATTCATCCAGCATATGGGGACCAACATGTGATGGCCTTGAACGAATATTGAGGGCTGTGACCTGCCAGAAATGCATGTGGGTGACTGGATGCTCTTTGAAAATATGGGTGCTCACACTGTAGCTGCTGCTTCTACTTTCAATGGATTCCAGAGGCTGACTATCTCCTATGTGATGTCAGGACCAATGTGGCAACTCGTGCACCAAATCCAGAACCCCAACTACCTACTTGAAGCAGAAGAGCAGGAAGTTGGCACTCTGCCTGTGTCTTGTGCTTGGGAAAGTGGAATGAAACGTCACCCAGCAACTTGTGCTTCAGCTGGTATTAATGTGTAGATATCATTCTGTAGCTGTTAACTGCGAGTTTAGCTTGAATTAAGGGATTTGGGGGAACCATTTAATTTAATTATTGCTAGTTTTGAAATGAGAGAAAGAGTCTTTGTAAGAGTAGAGTTGGGATAGATGCAGCAATCTGTAAGATTAGGAGATGGGGTCACACATATCTATGTTCCTATGGAAACTATCTGAATATTTGTTTTATATAGATTTTTATTCACTTTTCAGACATGCTATGAAAGAGCACCCCTCTGCTGCTCAGCAAGCATTTGTATCTTGTACAGTGGCAGAATGGGCCAAAACCTTAGTGTTGTGACCTGTTTTAAGAATAAAGTATCTTGAAATAAAAAAAAGAAAAGAAAATGTGGATACAATTTACCAAATGGAAATGGCTAAACTGCCGAATTGTGACTCTCTGAAAGATGTATTCAAGTCAAGCAGCCTTCCTAATTTCTATGTATCTCTCCCCTCTGAGACATATCCTGATCTCAGGAACCATGCACTCAAAATGGCAGCCATCTTTGGCAGCACTTATGTCCATGAAAAGACTTTTTCCAGAATGAAACATCTGAAATCTCCAAAAAGATCTAGACTAACTGTTGCACACTTACATTAGTTGTTACCACTAACAGTGACAAATATGGAACTGGACATTGGCCATCTCATTAGCCAAAAACAGGCCCATAGTTCCCATTGAAATACTGGTAAGTTTATTGATTTAACTTTATTTGTTCTTCATTTTAAATATTGTATTTGTTCCCGTTTTGCTTTTTTACTTCAAAATAAGATATGTGCAGTGTGCATACGAATTTGTTCATAGTCTTTTTTTTTTTTAAACTGTAGTCCAGCCCGCCAACGGTCTGAGGGACAGTGAACTGGCCCCCTGTTTAAAAAGTTTAAGGACCCCTGCTGTGACACATCACAGGGACATCCAGATGGAAGAAAGGCTTCAGAGCACCCTGACCCCAGGTGTGCCTGCCACAGTGAACCTCAGTTAAGACTCTTTTAGTGCTAAAGCAAAAAAGGCAAGAGGGGTTTAGGAGATGATCCAAAGTGTACTTTGTCAAATATTTGGAGAAATGGAAGTAAGAGAAATCAAGGATGACTCCCAGGCTTCTTGAGAGTGAGAGAAATCAAGACGACTCCCAAGCTTCTTCCTCAGAGTGTGGAAAAATAGGAAAAGATGAAGAGACCAAAAGGACCAAAGCATTCAATTTATGAATTAAATTGGGGGAAAAAACAGAGCACAAAGTAAACTTTCAGTAAATGTGTGCACCATTGTTATTACCTACCTGCAATGGCATTCAAGGAATACGTGATTGTCCAGGACAGTGATAAAGAGAAGTCTTTCCTTGGCAAGATGCTGGTGCCCAGCTGTGCTCAGACAGACAGACAGATGGACAGACAGCTTCTCAGCAGGGTCCCTGACAAACCCCTCCTGTGCAGATATCTGCCTCTTATTCTATCTCTACTCATTCCTTGCAATGGTACTTACTAATCTCACCCAGCCTCCACATCTCTGCTTTCTCTTTCTCAATTCTAAATAAGCCTAATCCTGTTAACTGCTACTCTGAGACCACATTTTGCAAACTATGAATCATGTTTCTTCTTGTCTTGGGATCCCAACTCAAGAGCCCATGTTTCATTTTTAAGGCCACAGATCAGACACATTTCTCTACCACTGTGCTTTGCATGCAGTAGGTATTTGATAAGCTTTTTCCAAAATGATAAAATCCTGAGGTTAGTAGGAATACTGTCTAGGAACTCCCACATGCTAGAATCTTACTTATTCCTCTTTATTATCAACCTGGTTTTGAGCAGTACCATGGTGCTGATGACTCATTGTGATCCTCTATAATTGTCTTTGTTTATGCCGTGTTTGCCTGTAACTAGGCCTTTATCATCCTGTCTGGGGTTTGCAGCCCCCTTTTGTCTCATGCTGATTAATTTTTTTCTGTTTATTCTTTATTCCTCCTTATTTATGTTTATTTTTTCAAGGTCATTGAAAAGTATAATTATCTTCTCCAGGTTGCTGAGCTCCCCACTCAGCTTGGTGTCACTAGAAGCTTAATAAGCTCCTCCCAAATTCACTCATGGCATTAAAGATATTCTTAAATATTTCTGGCTTCAGGGCAATTCCTTTGGAAAAGCATTTATGCCTTATTAGCTGATATTGCATTGCTGTACCTGACTCTTCCTGAATATTTTTCTAACAAGATTGTACTCTCATCTAGTCATGAAGACCCGTGAAACAGAAGGAAGAAGGATTATAGTTATTTCTGTCTCAAAGGTATGGAAGCTGAGACTCAGGTGAAGACATTTGAACAAAGTCACTTAGACAACTCAGTAGAACCAGCTCTTCAGTGTGTGCTTCTGATTTCAAAGCCAATGACCTTGTTATTTTACCATGTTGGACCACTGTGTTTATATGTTGCTATGTGGCTTAGGACTAAATTGAAACCTTCATTGACTATTTCTGCCAACTCTATCCCAACCTGTGCTCATGACTCTTACTGCGTAATTGGTCTGCAACATAATTTGACTCAACATGCACTGGTTGCTCTCACTGTGCGAATGTCCTGATGGGCATATAAGGCAATTGTGACATCGTTCCAGAAGAAGGAACAGTCTTCACTGACGCAGGGGGACATACATTCTCATAGGAGACTAAGAACCACAGAGGTAGTAAAAAAAACTATGTGGTGATATTTAGAACCTATTTATGTGCTATTTTGAATTTTTGTGTTGTTTTTTTCTTTTCATTATTTATTTCAAATTAATGTGAAGGCACACATTTTTAGATTACATGTTCTCACTTCCACGGTAAAGTTCCAGCTGTAAAAGAGCTCCTCACCTATGGGGCATGCCCTTTAGGTAAGATCACATCACACCAAATGCCTTGTTTTTTTTTTGAGACAGAGTCTCTGTCACTTTGGGTAGAGTGCCATGGCATCATAACCCACAGCAACCTCAAACTCCAGGGCTCAAGTGATCCTCCTGCCTCAGCCTCCCAAGTAGCAGGGACTACTAAGCACCTACCTCCATGCCCAGCTAATTTTTCTGTTTTTAATAGAGATGGGGTCTCCATCTTGTTCAGCCTAGTCTTGAACTCCTGATCAAGGAGGATCAAGGGATCCTCCTGCCTCAGCCCTCCAGAGTGCTGAGATTACAGGTGTGAACCACTGCACACAGGCCCAGATTATTGACTCTTGACTGGAGTACCAAGCTTTAAAGGTGAGCAGACTTCATATTAGTATTGAGTACATTGGATATTTGCTTCTCCATTCTTGCAATACTTTACTAAGAAGAATGTGTTTCAACTCCATCCTTCCAAAGGATGTGAAGTCATCATCTTTTTTGTGGCTGAATAGTAGTCCATGGTATACATATACCACAGTTTGTTAATACATTTCTGAATTAATGGGCATTTAGGTTGCTTCTATGTCTTGGACATTGTAAATTGAGCTATGCCTAGGGCACATATCCTTATGATAAATGATTTTTTTTTTCTTCTGGGTAGATGCCTAGTAGTGGGATTTCAGGGTCAAAAGGGAGGTCTAATATGAAGCCAGTGGATGATCTAATTCACACCCACATAGGAGAAAACTCATTTCAAGTCAAGCTGGGGGGAAGAGGAATAAGGGAGGGGAGTTGGGGTGCTCCCACTGAATGGACATAATGTAGGGGTATATGGCACTCCTTTTGGGTGTGGGGCATAACTGCAAGAGGGACTGTACCTAACAACCTCAAATATTGTGATTTGGTTGTTTGTACCCTCATATTAACCCGGAAAAAAAAGTGAGCATGAAAAGGGAATAAACTTGGAAAGCTCAGGTTGATCCATATCACATTGTAGACCTTGATATCAAGCAAAAATGGCTAGACTTGATGAAGTCTGATTTTACTATCAAATAAAGCCATTATCAAGGATGAGAACACATGTTAAGATCATGGCATCAATTATTTTTATTACAAAGTTATTTAGTTATTCCAATTCATAGAAGCCTTCTTAATGCTTTGAAGTGAATTATATATTTCCCTCAGGGCTATTTCTGCCTGTTTGTTTATAAATTCTTAATCTAGCATGTGACACGGCATCATCATCCTTATTCTCAAGTCTCAGTCCTAAAGTTTTTGCTTCACTCCCTACACATTTATGCTTTCTGGAGCCAATAAGCTGTTTCAGCCATCATTTGTGTTTGTAAATGTCTATAAACCCATCACATTTATGTCACGGAATACTATTCAGCCATTAAAAAAGATGGAGACTTTCTATCTTTTGTATTAACCTGGATGGAGGTGGAACACATTCTTCTTAGTAAAGTATCACAGGAATGGAGAAGCAAGGATCCAATGGACTCTATTTTAATATGAAGGCAGTAGATGAGCTAATATAAGGGGTGAGGTAGGGGAATGTAGGAGCAGGAAGAGGGGAAGACGGAGGGAAATGGGGGTCATGGTGTATGACACCCCTCAGAGGGGTGGGAGACAATTATAAGAGGGACTTTACCTAACAATACAATCAGCGTATCCTAATTCTTTGTACCCTCAATGAATCCCAAACAATAACAACAATAAAAAACCCATCATTTTCAGTCTAATGATATGAGTTCTGTTTTGTACTCAGAGCAGTTGGTTCATGCATCCATTTGGCAAGAATGACCAGGGAAAAAGTTACACGTAAGGAATGTGGGTTCCGGGCAATGCAGACAACAAAAGAAGACTTCAGGGGCCTCCCAGCCACCCTGCCTGAAGCATGAGCGTGTGGTTGTGCCAAGGCTCAGATACCCCTGAATTTGAGAATACCACAGTGGTATGTTTATTGTGTAACATGAAGCAACACATGATCAAAAACATTCAATCATCTCATTTCTCTGTTCATGATTTTAGACAGAGTGAGAGTCACTTGTTCCATGATATTGAACAAAACCTGGATGCAGGCGGTTGCCTGGGCCCACCCCATGGTGTGATGTTCTCCAGAAGTTTGTTTGTTGTACGGATTCTGCCTCAACAACTTACATGTGCCCACATGCTGTGAAGTGGAGCTTTGCTGTCACTGAGTATAGTAAAACCCATAAAAGTGAAAGCTGAGAACTTTTAGGTCAACTTAAGTAAGAAATAAGATTGTATTTGTATAGAGTGACCTAATTACAAAGGGCCCTAACATACAGTCCAAGAAATTTGGACAGAGTCTACCATATATTATTTTGTAAAAATGTTTCTGTGAGTGGTATAGACAAGAACGTTCTTGGTGTGTCTGTAAACAGGCACATCTGAGTCTGTCGGGATGGTCTCCATCTTCTAGCTACAGGGCAGATGGCCCAAGCAGCCCAGGGATCAGCTAACTCCAAAGGGGGGATGTGACGCAGGAGCTGAGAGAAAGCGTCTTATCCTCTTCTTTCAAACCTGCTTATTAGACGAGCAATCAATCTTCTTCGTGGATTATAGATAAGGAGAGAGGACAGAGGTCTACTCCCCCTCCCGATGGGAAATCTCATCCATACGGGAGCAAGGGGAATGAGAAGTATGTGTTCCTAACTATTAGGTGATTTATCTGCTCCAAATTTTTGACAAAGTTGTTATTGTAATTTTTATTTTCATATAGTTTGGCACTAAAAGGGACTTACAATGGCAGTTTTGTGAATTCAGAGATTCAACTCAATGTCACTATTATAAAATCTTTGAGGGACTTTTCCTTCCATGGTATCAAGGTTTGAATGGATGGGTCTCTCTAGAATGTGCATGTTGGAACTTAAACCCCAAGGCGATGGTATAAAAGAGGTGGGCCTTGCAGGAGTGATTAAGTCCTGAAGGCTGTGACTTCAGGAATGGATTAGCGGTGCTGTAAAACAGGTGAAAGGGAGTGCCGTGGACACTTTGGCCCTTGTGCTGTATGACACAGGCTTGGCACCATCCCGCAGGTGAGGGCGCAAGAAGGGGGCCCCACCCCAGAAGCAGAGAGCAGTCCTCACCCTTACCAGACTCCGGACCTGCTAGGTTCTTGACCTCGGACTGCTCAACTGCCAGAACTGTGAGAAAATACATTTCTGCTCTTTATAAATTACCCAGTTTCAGGTATTTTGTTATAGCAACACAAACAGACTAAGATATCAACCTGTAGGGAAGTGGTATTTTGTTTAAAACAGTGTAAGAAAAATATAACATCTGTTGGCTTTGCCTGTCGGTCAGATCACCATTTTGCTGCTCCAAGACCACTGATAACAGAACTTACTTTTATTTAAAATGATTTGTAATTGCATAATGCCATTGCATTTCTGTGTCTGCAATACTATCTGGCGGCATGAACCCTGGTTGCAGGTGAGCGAGGGCCAATTCTCTAACTGGTGCAGTCACTACGGCCAGGGGAAAGGAGGGGAGAATGTGGAAACGCTCGGTAGACCCTTAGAATCCTGATCTTACGGGCTGTGCTTTGCTCCAGGATTCTTTTTTTTTTCCTCCTTCCTTCCTTTTAACTCCACAGTACAGTCAGTTTCATCTTAATCCTTTCGAAACATCTCCTGATTTTGTCTGTCCTTACCCTTTACAGGGCCTGGATCCCGCTGTGTCTGGACGGCGCTCCAGTGCGGGCTTTTATGGATGGCTCCTCGGCACACCAGTAGCCCTGTCTTCTCAAGGGGCTACTTCAATGGGACTTTTTGCCTTGCTCAAAATTCCTCGATGAGTTTCCTTTGCCCACATCTCAAGCCCCAGATTCTGCCTCAGCACCCTTCACAAACTTTCTCTTTAGAAATCTTCCTTTTAGACGCTTTCTTTAAGGTACGTCCTGCCGGGAGGGAGACGCGCGTTGTCTGGTGCACCCACCCGACGGCCGTGACTCGCACTCTGGTGCACCCACCCACCCGACGGCCGTGACTCGCACTTCGCGTTCTTCCCCCCACCCCCAACCTCCCCACTCCCCGCACCCCTTGCCCCTTCTGTTTCTCTCTTCCCTGTTCTTTATCTTTCTCTCAACCAGGCTCTTAAACTCCCCGAGGTCAGTGAGTGGGTCCTCCTTCTTTTCAATTCTGTACATGTTTTCTGGGACATACTTAAGTAGATATTTATGGAGGATGACGGTGCAATACTGAAAGTCTTTGTTGGATATTTTCTTGGTGTAAACGAGGTTATCCTAACAGCATCCACACTCACTCCGAGGCTAGTGAAAGAAAGATCTGGGGACATACAAGAACTCGTGGAAGGAGGTTTTATGAGAAATCCTTTAGAGAGAGAGGAAAAACTATAATATTATTATTAATAAGTTATGGGATATATTCTTTCTTTTGTTTGCTGTTGTTTATGTGTTTTAGCAACCCATGTGTATATGTTATATTTTATTTGATTATTTTTTGAGACAGAGTTTCACTCAAACAATCCTCCTGACTCAGCCTCCTGTGTAGCTGGGACTACAGGCACCTGCCACCATGCATGGCTAGTTTTTCTATTTTCAGCAGAGATGGGGGTCTCACTCTTGCTCTCAGGCTGGTCTCAAAGTCCTGGGCTCAAGCAATCGTCCTGCCTCAGCCTCCCGAATAGCTGGAAGTACAGGTGCCCACTGCCATACCTGGCTAGTTCTTCTA
>CAUYON010004730.1:0-12864 GCA_963573935.1 Arctocebus calabarensis | reverse complement strand
ACCTTTTTGGAAGGAAGTGTGGAGAACTCTCAAAGAACTCAAGCTAGACCTCCCATTTGATCCTGCAATCCCATTACTGGGCATCTACCCAGAAGGAAAAAAATCCTTTTATCATAAGGACACTTGCACTAGACTATTTGTTGCAGCTCAATTTACGATCACCAAAATGTGGAAACAACCTAAATGGCTACTAATCCAGGAATGGATTAACAAGCTATGGTATATGTACACTATGGAATACTATTCAGCCATTAAAAAAAATGGAGACTTTACAGCCTTTGTATTAACCTGGATGGAAGTGGAACTCATTATTCTTAGTAAAGCATCTCAAGAATGGAGAAACATGAATCCCATGTACTCAAGTTTGATATGAGGACAATTAATGACAATTATTGACACGGTCAGGGTAAAGGAAGGAGAGAGCAGAGAGAGGAAGAATGAGGGAGGGGTGGGGAAAGGAAGAGCAGAGAGAGGGAAGGAGTGAGGGGGGTGGGGTCTTGGGGTCTTTGTGTGTGCCACACCTTTTGGGGGCAAAACACGATTGTAAGAGGGACTTTTCCCAACAAATGCAACCAGTGTAACATGGTATCTTGTACCCTCAATGAATCCCCAACAATTAAAAAAAAAAAAAACTTGGCAAGAGTGGAAGTGAAAATCAGGGGCATGTTAGTTTATGGGGATAATGCCATGAAGGAAGTTTATGGGGATAATGCCATGAAGGAAGTTTATGGGGATAATGCCATGAAGGAAATGGAGTGTACAAATAGATTAAATGTTTTCCTCTGAGGGGAAAGCATCACTGATGAAGACTGGTCAGGGTGGCCAGTAACAAGCAGAACTGATGAAAACAATGCAAAAATTCATCAAATTTTACTTCAAAATCATCAGCTGACTGTGAGTGAGAAGCATAGCAGACCAAGTATGAATCACTAGACAAATAGATAGGAAAATCTTAACTAAAAATCTTGGCCAACCATTCATGGCTCTTGCATCACAGCAATGCACCAGCTTACATGGCACTGTCTGTAATGGAGTTTTTAGCCAGTAGACAAACAACTTTATTGAAACACTCTCCCTACTCACCTCATCTGGCTCCCAGTGATGCTTTTCTTTACTCAAAGATAAAATATTGAAAGGAAGACATTTTGGTGACATTCAGGACATCAAGGGGAATACAATGACTGCTTTGATAGCCTTTCTGGGAAAAGAGTCGTACACATTGAGCAAACCACAATCCTAGTTAAATCCCGTTCCTTCCAATTCCTTCCACTTCCTGCCAATGTGCAGAATGTGACTAGAGAAAGACACACAACCACCATGACTGCTCTCACTTTAAAATAACACCACGAATGTCAATGGGCTTTGATGTGGCCCAGCCACTGTTCTGTCCCCAGTTCCCTTCCTCTCCTACCTCCTAACCTGTTTCAAAACCTCCTCTTTTCTCACTCCTTTAACACCTCCCTTGCCATCCTATCTCGTGCAGATCCCACCACTGCATCCATCCACCTCAGCATAGACACCTGTCCACACTCCGGCTTCCTTCTCCTCACTATAAACCAACCCTCCCTTCAGCCTTAGGCGAACTTTGCCCTCCTTGCCTCCTCGCAGGCAATGCCCAGCAATTCTCCCTCCTCACCTCTATCACCAAGTCTCCCTCCCAATAGATCATTCCCATTGTCCTGTGAACACGCCATTGTTCCTCCCATCTTCACAGAACAAAGAGCCTCTTTTGATGTCTTCTCCCTCCCCAGCTACTGTGCTATTTCTCAAGTCCCTTTTATGGCAAAAGCATCAGCTGACTGTGAGTGAGAAGCAGCCCTCTGAGTGTTAGTTCTCTTCATTTTCTCCATTTTTCTTCCTGCCATTCTTTCTCAAGTCCACCTTTTTTTTTTTTTTTGGAAAGCACTCACACGCAAGCCCCATTGACCTCCACGCTTCTAATTCCGAGGGTCACTTCTCAGTCCTCACATCCCCTTACCAGCAGCCTGGGCACTGCTGGGCCTCCTCTTGGAAACACATTTGGACCTTCTTCACTCAGCTTCGAGGCCAGCATGTTCTTCCTACCTCACAGCAGCTCCCTTGTTTTATTTTTTCCCTTTTGCTTTCATTTGTCTTTATTTACTTTTTTTAAGAGAGATGAAATCCTGCTTTGTCTCCCAGAGTGGAGTACAAGGGCATGATCACCGCTCACTCCAGCCTCCATCTCCTGGGCTCAAGCGATCCTCCTGAGTAGCTGGGACTATGGGTATGTGCCACCATGCCTGGCTAATTTTTCATTTCCATTTATTTTTTTGATAAATTCTTAATTTCCATTTTTATTTTTTATTAAATCATACCTGTGTACATTAGTGCAATCATGGGGTACAGTGTGCAGGGTTTCATATACAATCTGAAATGTTTTCATCCAACTGTTCGACCTAACCTTCATGGGATTTTCTCATTTATTGTGTGAAAATAATTTGTGTTCTGCATTTAGTAGGTTTCACCTGTCCCTTCTAAGATGCACCATAAGTATGATCCCACCATTTACCCTCTCCATTTTTATTTTTAGAGATGGGGTCTTACTATGCCAGGCTGGTCTTAAATTCCTGGCCTCAAGCAATCCTCCTGCCTCAAGCTCCCAAGGTGCTAGAATTTCAGGTATGAGCCACTGCACCGGCTTCACCTGTTTTATTGTCACATCTCCCTAACCCCTCTGTGCTTCCAATCTTGTCCTGCCCTCCACTTTACCCTTGCATCTAGAATGATCTTCCCAAAATTCACATCTCATTGCTATAGATATCAGAGAGAACACATCTTTTGCAACCAGTGTGTAGTACATATACCATCACCTTATTTTTGTGCTATCACATGAAAAAGTTTAGAAAGAACTGAAATGGAAAATTTCTTAGATTATCCTTTTCAGGATGACCCAGGTCTCTTCTCATCCGAGGGAGCATATAAGCTGCTTCTATGTCTGTCCCTAGACAAGTCAGACATAAAATTTTATGATACAAAAATCTTTCCCTTGTAACTCTGGAGGTTTTGCTTCATTGTTTTCTTGTGTTTGGTGTATGGGCAAGTCTAATTTTGGTTCTTCAAAGGCAAAGTTTTTTTGTATGCCTACATCCCTATGAAGCTTTATTCTTATAACAAAAGAACTAATAGAATATGTCTATGCGTATCTCTCTAGTAACTAATCTGGATATTTTAATCTGTGGATTTACTAATTGATTCATTTTTGAAAATTTTTCTTCCGTTATTAGTAATAATATTTTTAATTATTACTTTTGATCCATTTTCTTCTCTCTTATTCAAGAACATCAATTAATTCAGCAATACCTAGTAATGAATTATTGATTAACAATTAATGGTGTCTCCCCTCTGTCATTTGTATCAATCATTTTTTTTTTTTTTTTGAGACAGAGCCTCAAGCTGTCACCCTGGATAGAGTGCCGTTGTATCACAGCTCACAGCAACCTCCAATTCCTGGACTCAAGCGAGTCTCTTGCCTCTGCCTCCCAAATAGCTGGGACTACAGGCACCCGCTACAAAGCCCGGCCATTTTTTGGTTGCAGCCGTCATGGTTGTTTGGCGGGCCCGGGCTGGATTCGAACCCGCCAGCTCAGGTGTACATGGCTGGCGCCTTAGCCCACTGAGCCACAGGCGCCGAGCCGTATCAATCATTTTTTAAAAACTGCTTTTCTTTCCTTGACTTTCAGAAGAGCTTCTGGCATTTTCCTTCATAACCCAGATTTAGTTTTTTCAGGGTTGATTATATTTACACTAATGTTTCTCCTAATGCTGGTTTTAATCATGTGATTTTGTTTTTATTTCATTTTACAGTATTTCTAGCTGTGATTCTACTCCAATTTCTGCTGACCTCGTTGCTAGATTCCTTTCAGCTCAATCTTGGGTCTTATCATCTTCTGTTTTCATAATGTTCATGCTTTCCTGACTTTTATTGAGAGAACAAAACAAATGCTTTCTGAAGTACCCTTTGCATCTTACAGAAAATTTTCCCCTAAAAGCTTGTGCTTTTCCCCCAGTTTCCACGTTTCCCAATACGGAACCTTCTGAGAAACTGGTGCTGCTCCCGGCGCCCTGGTCCGCTCATTTGCATTGTTTACCGGGGAGCAAGCCAGTGCCCCTTGCTTTCTCCTGGATTTCACACGGGAAGGCTGGTGCCTGGGAGCTGACCCCAGGCATCCTTCTGATGGGTTTGTCCTTCTTACTTTTATTATTGAGTGATTTTTTTACTTCACAAGAAATCTCTTTGTTAAACTGCCAAATCGTGAGGAATATAATATAAATATAGTTTTAGAAACTCTAAACTCTCTGTAATTCTTTTCTGGCAGGAAATAATGGACAACTACAATCCCCAGAATGCACCTCTCCTCCCTCCGCTGTCTGGTTCATTTTCCCAAGCCCAGAACTGGGGCACCCAGATTCCTCTGCTGGTAATCGTAGTTCAGGGAGGCTTTTCATTTGGGGATGGGAGAATGAATGCGGAGGGTACTCAAAACAGCTCTTGCTGCCCTAGGACGTCTCTGCCCAGCAGAGAGTAGCTTCCTTCTTAGTCAGTGAAGCCCAGGGCAGCCCTGAGGAGAGGACGGGTAAAGGTGATCACCCCCATCTTTCCCCATCTGTCTGTCCTCTTGGTTGTGCTCAGGGTTTCCTACAGGGCTCCTGGAAATCCTGCCCCTAGGCCAGCCTGTCTTTGAACCAAAGCCTTGGTCCCAAGCACTGGTGAAACCTGCCCGTTTGTGTGTGTGTATGTGTGTGTGAACTGTTAGGTGGGTACTAATATGAATCCATTTCTCAGAAGAGAACAGTGAAACTGAGAGGTTATAAAAACCTTTCCAAGGTCACCCAGCTAGTTGGTGACAGAGCTGGGACACAAGGGCAGGTGCTTAGAGCTAACTGTCCATGCTCTCTGGCTCTCTTTCTTGTAAAGTGAGTTGAAATTCACATACCATAACATTAACCATGTGACATTTAGCACATTCACAATGTGTGACTATTACCTCTGCTAGTTCCCCAACCTTGTTGTCACCCCAAACAAAGCCCCACACCCGCTGAGCAGTCATTCCTTCTCAATCATGCTGGAAATGCCATCTTCACTGCTATCTGGGTAGGGGTAGGTGGACCCCCTGCTCCTGCCTGCCTCAGGCCCTCCCCAGACACCCCCAACATCCTGACAGCCTGCCTTGCCCCCCTGCTCCTCACCTCCCCCTCCCCTGAAGAGTGGACACAACCCTGTCCTGCATAAGCCCGAGGCCTGGACCCTTAGTGCCGTCCCCTCCCACTCAGAACCCTTCTCCTGTGCCCTGCCCAAGCTGTTGGCCACAGGCCAGCACCACTGTGCCTTTCACCCCTTACTTGCGAGGGACCCAGGTTCTCTGCTCTTACTAACCCTCCTCACCCCCAGGGCCTCCACATTTCTGCCCCTGACCTGAAGACCTCCTCACTGGCCCTGGCTCTCTTTCACTTACCCCCCACTGGAGCCCCTGGGGGCTTCCGGGCCACACAAAAGGAAGCCAGGGTCCCCCAAGCCTCCAGGGCATGGAGGAGGGGGAAAGCCTCCCATCTCTTAGAAGGAAGTAGCAGGAACCTCCAGTCCCCAGTACCCACTATGTGCCAGAGTGTGATGGGGCTCTGTCGCGTGGCCATCTTCTTTAAGTCTTTGTGTGGCCCCTTGGGTTGGGCGTGAGGACCTCTAGGGCTAAAATGAGTGGTCTAAGGCTTCCCCAGACCATGTAGCTTGGAGCTCACAGGCCACTTTCCCTAGTCCCAGTTCCACCCTGCCCAGCATCTCCCCCTCCATCTTGAACTGTGGGTAGCCTTGGTCCTGCACAGCCCCTTGGGGTGCACTGTCTGGGCAACAACTCTCAGCCCCACCAGGGCTGCCCAGTACCCAGCGCTCTTCAGGCTCAGCGGCTACAAGGGATTCACCGTGCCTGGGGCTCGACACAAGACCCAGAGAATTTCCATTAAAGTCCCTCTTACTTGAACACAAACACTTGGCAGGAATCTGCGTGTCCCTTCAGAATTCTTTGTCTCCACAGAAAGAAGCTTCAGGAGCCAGAACATTTCCAGTCTGACCTTGTCGCAGCCAGAGAGACCCTCCTGACAACCTCCTAGATAGGTTACCTGCGTGTGTCTAGATTTAGTCCTCGTTAATGGCCACCTACAGCCCGAAATGAATGATGAATAGCCCCAAAGACCTCTTTGATTAGCCTGCGGGGCTGCCAGACCTTCCACGGTCCTTCTCTTCCTGGCTGAGTTAGCACCCCAGATCCCTGCTTGTGTGGGGTCAACTATAAGCCTGTCAACGGGACTGCAGGTTGGATAAGCAGAACGTCCTCATTCTTGCAGGCTTTCTGCTGGGCTTACAGCAGAGGCACTTCACCATGTGGCGAGCACAGGTCCCTGGCATCACTGCACATGCCCATGTGGTGGGCGTGGCTGCCTCAGTTGAGGGCAGGGCTCAGGTTCCGCAGGGACTTGGCTGTGTGCCAGCATAGCTGTGACATGGTGGGTACAGTACCATATATAGCTCTTGGTTCTTCCTATAGACTGTCATGCTTTTCAGAGTTGGTAAAAATGAGATGATATGTATCAAAGCTTGGCAGAGCACCTGGCTCATAATAAGCACTCAGTAAATGCCAGCTGCATTTATTTAGGTTAAGCCAGCTTGGTAGAAATTATTTATTATTAATAATTATAAAACTCTGTCCATCTTTCCTGTGGCAATTGCAGGGTATGACTGTCTACATATGCATAACTATAGGTTTCTGTTCCTATAGTCCATGTGTCCGTCCACATCCACTTGCCCCTTCCTCCCTAAGTCCCTAACCCATCCTCAGACATCCCCTGTTGGCTAAAGGCCAATCAGGGTAGGTGCAGCAAGATCAGTGCCTGTCCCTGTGTCTCTGTGCTTCTGTGCTGGCTGAATTGGTGCATGGCTGTGATTGTGGGTCTGTAGTGATGTCTCCATGTGTCTGTATGTTTATACATGAATGTGTCTGTAAGCTGGGGCTGCTATAGCAAAATATGATAGACTGAGAGGATAAACAATGAACATTTATTTTCTCACAGTTCTGTAGGCTGGAAATTCAATGACCACAGTGCCCACAAATTCAATTTCTGGAAAGGTATCTCTTCCTGACTTGCAGACAGCTACCTTCTTACAGGGTCCTCACAATGGCCTTTTTTGTGTGCACAGGCAGAGAGAGAGAGAAAGAGGAAAAAGAGATCTCTGAGATCTCTCTGGTGTCTCTTTCTCTTCCGTTGGGGCAGCATTCCTACCAGATTCAGGTCCCACCCTAATGACATCATTTAACCTTCATTACCTCCCTAACTCTCCAAATCAGTCACATTGGAGGTTATAGCTTCAAGGCATGCATTTTCAGAGGACAGAATCCATAAGAGTGGAACTTCGTGTGTATGCATGTGTGTGTTTATCTGTTTGCTCCTGTGACTGCGTATGCCCGTCTGTCTGCACGTGTATCTATGTATCTCTATGTGCAGCTGGGCTTGGAGGGGGGTGGGGAGCAGCTGCATCTGCCAATCAACCCCTCCCACCTGAGGTGGAGTGAGGCAGGCCAGGGCACCAACAGAATCAAGCGTGGGCTCCTCTCTGCCGATCAAGATCTATAAATAAAGTTGTCTCCCTGGCATGTTCCACACCACACGCAGCTCTTTAATAAAATTGGCTGAGATTTGTGGATAAGCCTGAAGCAAAGTCAATGCTCAGTGTCAATCCCACGCTAAGAGGGGCCTTCAGGGGTCAAGCTGCTTCCTGTGTATGATTCCATATCAAAGATATGTCAGCCGGGTGCTAACCAGCTCCTGCCGTGTAGGGAGACACCCAGCACTGACTAGGTTCACTGTGGGGTCTCCAGGCCAAGGCACACAGCCTAAGCCAGCTTCTCTGCGGGACTCAGCTACTCCTCGGAGGCTTAGGGAGCCACGGCACCTTTAGTGTCTGCACAGCAGGGAAGATGGGAGGTAGTACTTTGTCCCAGTCATTCTTCAAAGCTTCCATCTTTCAGGTTTCAAAAGGGCATCTTCTAGGCCGATGCAACCAGTGTCTCCGAGGTCTGTGCTACTCCTCAGAGGCCGCAGGGAGCCTCTGCCAGAGCCATGCACACGGAGTCTGCTGACGATGCACAGAGGCACCTCACTTCCCCACGCTCCCAGCCGATGGCTAGAGCAGCCAGTGTGTGGACGACTCGGTGGGTCCTGCCCGGTCCCTGGTCGCCTGGGGAGGATGAACATCTAATAGGCATGCCGGCCACACTTGATGAGGCAGAAAGAGGGGAAATCAAAAGAAGTTTGGTTTAATTAAGTATCAGGGAAGATTTATGCAACTTCCTCTCCCTGTCATAAATATTAATGAGGGCAGCCAGCAGCCAGCTCCTGCAGCCTCCCCAAGCTGGCTGGGGAGAGCTGAGGATGGAACTGGGGGCGGGGAGGGCCACAGCTGCCCCTCACCATGCACGCACACATGTGAACACGCACTCACGCTAGGTCTAGCGGTGCCTATAGGGGGCAGGCGGTGGGTTGAGAGTCCCCTGCCAAGCACGAGGCCACTCAGCCAGGAGGTCTAGGAAAGTGAGCCAGGCAGGCCTTTCTTGCCCACTGGCCAGGCTGCAGTTTGGGGCTGCCCAGTCAGCCTTGCCCATCCGTCCACCTGGCTGAGGGGAGGCGAGAGTGACAGCTCATGACAGAGCAGAGGTCCACGTGGAGGCACAGGGACTAAGGAGCAGCACCCCCAGACTGGGTCAGGGGTCTGGGAGTAGAATCAGGTAGTGTGTGTGCATGTGAACGAGGCTGGAGTGAGAAGGCGGAATGATGAGGCCGTGAAAGGGCTGTGTTAGGGTGACTTTCCAGGGCCCTGGGGGGGCAGGAAGGAGCCCAGCCGGGCTGTGATTCCCAGCAGATGCCACAGAGGGCGCCTGCCCTTGTCAGGGTTCTCCGTGTGTTCATAAAAAGAGATTTATTATAAGGAATTGGCTTTCATGATTATGGAGCCTGAGAGGTCTCAAGATCTGTAGTCGGAGGGCTGGAGGCATCACACTTTTAGTCTGAAAGCCACAGGCTCAGGACCAGGAAGAGCCGATGTTTCAGCCCAAGGCTGAAGGCAGGAAAGCGCTGGCATCCCAGCTGCGCGGTCCAGCAGGGAGAAGGGGGTGTTGGGCTTTTCCACCCTCCGCAGGGAGGCCCACCTGCTTTACTCAGAGCACTGACTCACATGTCCATCCCACCCAGAATCGCCCCCGCAGCCACACCCAGAATAACGTTTGACCGAACGTCTGGACACCCTGTGCTCGAGTCAAGTTGGAACATTACATTAGGCATTTAAGGCCATGCTGGCTCCATCCAACAGGGGAGCTCTGGGGTCACAGACATGACCTACGGGTCAGGAGGAAGGTCACTGCAGCATTTGCGCCCCCTGCCCTGACCCCGGCACCCTCTATTGTGATTGGTGCTTTGGGCTGTCTGTGAGGTCGCTCTGGGCACGAGTGCACTGGGAAGTCGTGGAGAGACTTGAAGAGCTCTGGGAACACGGCCGCAGTGAACCCCCAGCAACTCCCTGATGGGACAGTTATTGCTATCATGACTTACTATAAGGACAGGGAAGCTCCAAGGAGTTTGCACATATGGCTAAGGTCCTTGGCTGCTGAGTAGTAGGGCTGAAACTAAGCCCAGTCTGTCTGGCTCCACAGCCCTGCAAGGGGAGCCTCTTGGCTCAGCCGAGCACGTGTGTGTGTGTATCTGGCATCTATCTAGGAATTCGAGATAGAGCCAATGAGCCCTCTCTTCTGGGCCAGACCAGTATCTTCCCTCTATCATTCCTAAGTCCAGTCAAGTCCAGATTCAAATTTGCCCTCCTAAATGCCCAAATTAGCAAGTCTGACAATAGTCATTCCCAAACTTTTGAGGCTCCCTAAATGCCAGGCACACCACAACACATCCTTTTGCTTGTTTACAGAAAATGTTTAGGCTCAGAGACATTATGCAACTTTCCCAGAGTCACACAGACATAAACGATGGGAGAGAGGTGATGCCGAATCCCTGCGTTTGCCGCTGGGTTGGGTCCTCAAAATGGGGAACCTGTTAGAAATGCAAATTCTGGTGTCTTTCTCCAGATCATAAACCCTGGGCAGCGATCCTTGCGCCCACTCAAGTTTGAGGACCACTGACCATGGTTGTGCTAGCCCCGCCCCGGGCAAGGCCACCCAGCCTCACTCCCACAACATGCAGGGCTGCCATCTAGGGGTCCTGGTGCTTCTTGGTGGGGAGGGCAGAAGAGGAAATGAATCTGCACCCTCTGATGCCCATCAGACACTGTCTGCCCCACCTCCACCCCAGCCCTCCCAGCTACTACTCTGCCTTCCCGTGTCTGCGTCTCCAATCCCTTTCTCTAGAAGGAAGCATCTTGGTTCCCATCTTCCTTCCCTATCAATAGTCAGAAACAAAAGCAGCCCTTACACCTAGACTTTGCCCTGAGCTTGGGCCAGTCACTGACAGCTCTGACTGCCCTGTCAGGCTGGGCCCCAGCTCGGGTGAGTGGCCACTCGCATGCCAGCCCCAGGGCCAGCAGAGACCAGGCTGGCCCATGGCAGCTCTGCAGGCCACTATCACCCTCCCAGCCTCTCCAGCACGGCATAGGAGCCAGCTCCCAGCAACCCAAGGGAAAGGCAGCCCCAAGCACTTCTTGGCACCCTTGTGTCACCATTCAGGTAATAAATTGTCACAAATCTTAGTGACTTCAAACAGCCACCACTGACCATTATCTGTAGGTGGGCTGGGAGGTGCTGCTGCTCTGGGCCAGGCTGGGCTGATTGAGGCCGACTTCCCTCCCATGTCTCCAGATAGCAGCAAGCTGCATGGAGAATGAGCCCCTGGGGACAGCCTCGTACCCTTGTCTGGCATAGCCAGCTGTCAGCTGGCCATCAGCAGGGACTTTTCCTATAGTAGTGACATGGTGTCAAGAGAGCAGGCAGAAGAGGTCAAGGCTTCTTACGGCCCAGGCTCTGACTCAGCACAGCATGTGGCAGCTTCCACTGCCTTTTACTGGCCAGAGCAAGTCACAGGCAACCTGGCTGCAAAGGGTCAGCAGCAATAGAGGCAGCTCTTATTACAGGAGCTGCCAAGTCACACTGCAGCGAGGGGTGAAGACCTGGGGCATTTCTGCAGTCTCTCTAGCACACCCTGTAAACCCGAGTCCAGACGCCAGACACATCCTGGTCTCAGGGCTTTCCACACCCGGTCTCAGGCCAGCACTTGGCCCATCGCCTGCTGTACCTCACCGTCCAGTCCTCTCTTCCTTCCTGCCTCCCTGACCTATCACCCTCTCCCCATTCCTGCCCTGCCTCAGTGGACTCCTCAGGGCTGCCCTGGTGGGGTGGGAGGTGTTGGTAAATGTCCAGCGCCAGACCCAGCCAGGGCAGGGAGATCAATCTCTCCTTCCTACAGCCTCAAGCCCCAGCTACCTCCGAGGGATTAGAGCCTCTGCTGTACACACTGCTGTTTGGTTCGGGGGAGTGAGTGACAGCTGCGGATTGACCTGATGAAGGTGTTGTGGGGCTGTCAGCCAGGGTGCGAACAGACACCGCCTTGCCCCACTCCAGGTGTGCACCTGTCACCGACCCCATCCAGTGGGCCAAGGGCTGGAGAGCAGGCCGCTACCAAGCTGTCCCTGGGAAGCCAGAGGATAAGACCATGGCTGAACCCCAAGCCCTAGCCCCATCGTCCTACCAGATTTCACCTACAAAACCTTTCTGTTGGCAAACACCTTTCCTACTGTGTTACTCGTCATCGTCTTCTATTTTTTTCTTGTACATTAAACTTTTCAAATTTGAATTTAACGATCTTTTTTACGGCCTCTGAGCTTTGTGTCTTATTTATAAAGCCCTCTCTTATGACAAGATTATTACTGTTTAATCTCTACTATTATAATATTTTTTATGTTTTTAGCTTTGTATGGAATGATTTTGATGTAAGAAGTGGGATAGAGATCCAGTTTAACTTTTTTTCCAGATGGTTCCCAAGTCATCCCAAATATCATTCATCAATACCCCATCTTTTCCCTTGATAAGGAATCCTACCTTTGTTATATGTTAAATTCCTCTTCCTTATTGGATACATTTCTGGACTCCATTTGATCAACTGGCCGTTCTTTTACTCTTAAACCATGACCACAGCATTTAATTGCTGAAGTTTAGTAATTTGTCATAACATATGGAAGAGCTAGTCTTCCCCACTGCTCTTTTTTTTTTCTAGAATGTTGCTGTATTTTTGCATGTACTTAGTTTTAGAAGCTCTATAATTGGCTTATCTTTTTAAAATAATTTGTTGGTAAATTTATGGTGATCTTATTAAATGTATATATTCACTTTGGAAGATTTGCCATTTTTTAAATCCTTAATGTTCACATCAAAAGGAAACCAAGGAGCAGGGCGCCGGCCCCATATACTGGAGGAGGTGGGTTCAAACCTAGCCCCCGCCAAAAACTGCAAAAAAAAAAAAAAAAAGGAAACCAGCAATTTGCTACTTAGAAGGAAATTCAAGAAAAAAATCATACAAAAATAAAGTGCTGAATTTTCTTTTCTTTTCTTTTTTTCTTTTTTTTTTTTTTGAGCACATACAAAAGGAAATAAAACAAAAGCAGTTATATTAGTTCCTTTTTTTTTATTGTTGGGGATTCATTGAGGGTACAAGAAACCAGGTTACACTGATTGCATTTGTTGGGTAAAGTCCCTCTTACAATCGTGTTTTGTCCCCAAAAGGTGTGGCACACACCAAGACCCCACCCCTGTAGCTCCTTCCCTCTCTCTGCTCTTCCTTTCCGCCACCCCTCCTTCATTCTTTCTC
>CAUYON010004723.1:0-53132 GCA_963573935.1 Arctocebus calabarensis | reverse complement strand
AGGGGCGGAGGCAAGATGGCCGACTAGAGGATCCCATCCAGAAGGAGGTTTAAAGGACAGAAGTTTAGCAAGTAAGCTGATAGTTTGGAGCTGAGCCAAGAAAGAAGGTTGAAGAATGCACATCAACCCTGCTGAGGCAAGCTGCAACCCCAACGATACAAACAAAAGGTACCAAATACATCGCCATGCAGACGAGAGTCCCCTCCCCCATGAGAATGGCTCGTAGTATACTTTCTACAAACCAGTAAGCATAGTTCAAATGTCCTCCCATTTTATCCCACAGGAGAGACCCTCTAAAACCCAGACCTCCTTCCCCTACTAGGGTGCCATGGCACTCTCCTGCCAGGCATAGAACTGTATAAAACTGTATATATTCTCTACAGGCAATTCTGAACTCCCAGCACTCCCTTCCACTCTCACCCTGAGATCTGGAAGCCTGTCCCCAATGGAGTCCAGATTCTTGGGCATTTTTCTCAAGAGGTATGTACAGGGCGTAGGCTGTTGCAGGTTTGTGCTGATTCTGCGGCACAGGGGTAAGAAGAAAATGGTGGACTGAAGGAACCATACTGGAAAGGGAAAGGTGCCCCCCAACCCCCACTGGCACAGAGCAACACCAGCAGCAGGGGGAACAATAGGGCTCACATGCCAGGAATGTTTTGAAAGGATACTCTCTATCTCTCAGGGGTAACCAGAGAAACCCAGGCATCTTCTCCAGTGGCAGACACTGGCAGAATAGATCTGGGACAGTAACGCAGACCCCATGAGCAAAGGGTATGCCTGAGGCAGTAGAGACCTGGGCAGAGCACTGCGGAACAGAGAATTGAAGACGGCTGCAGAGACAGCAAACTTCCAGGGCAGGGCTGAGCCAGAACTGCATTAATTAGCCCAAGAACACCTGCCCTTAGGGGCTCATAGCTGAGACAAAGGCAGGTAGGCCGAGGCTGGAACTGCGAGCGGAGTGTGAGCTGCACCTGCCCCAACACAGACTGCAGGGGAAACAGAAACACCAGCTCGGGGCAGCAGCACAGACTGGTGCTGAGTCACAGTTTATGTGAACTCAAACGGCACCTGGCCACAGGGGAATATAGCCAGTACAGAATCACAAATTCTGCACAAATATAAGTATCAGCAACATCAATCAGGGGCAGGGCTGGAACTGAGTGAACTGCCCCAGCTTCCATTAACCATCCAAGGTTGTCAGGCCTCCGCTTCCCCTGCCAGATGGTGGCAGAGTGAAGAAGCCTGGCGGAGAAAACATAAGATCTCTCTGTGACTAAGGCAGGCTCAAACTCCTGGAGCATCTGCTCATTGGAGGGAACTGGGTCATAGCCCTACAAAGTTACCAGTGCCTGGGTGTGACAGAGGTTCAAGGTGAGGAAGGAAGGATCAACCTTCTTCCTCAATCTGATCTGCCTCCACAGAGCACCACAATGAGTCATACTCAAGTTGCCAGCAAACCCCTGCTATCTAGTTGCCAGAGATCTTTTCAGCTCCCTCACTTGAGACCAGCTGACTGGGACAATTGATTTGGGTCTCTTGAACTCGGACAATCACCCAAGAGCTATCCAAAGTGGTAACCTGGGTGTTTGCTTGTAGGAAGGTTTGATCTTCCTTTTCCAGTTGTTGCCAGTGGACAGGTGGGGTCACTTAATTGCTGGTATTTCACCATAGCTGAAACTTCAACCCAGAGTAACTAATTCACTAGGGTAGGACAGAGACCAGCCAAAAACCAGACAGAGCCACTTAGCCCCACCACACCAAGTAAGTCCCCAGTGTCTCAGGCCGTAGCACTATACAGGTCCTTTGAAAAGCTCTAGGGAAAAACGTACAGATACCAGTCACAGCTTTTGGATAAAGGGCTGGTTAATCACTACTCCAGAAGCCCCCCAACCCTACCTCACCTTATCTGCTCATCTAGCCAAATGGTGTAAAATAATCATGGGGCAGAATCAGCAGAAAAACTGTAATAACATAAATAACCAGAGTAGATCAACTCCCCCAAGGAACGATACAGCAGACACAACTGAAGATCCTATTCGTAGACAAATGACTGACGTGTCAGAAATCGAATTCACAGTTTGGATTGCAAATAAGAGTAATTAGAATGGAGGTAAAGTTGAAATTAGAAATTAAAAGAGTAAAAGAAAAAACAAACAAAAAAGTTGTTTCAGGAATTCAGTGAATTAAAAGACAAAATCACCAAAGATTTTGAGACACTGAGACAAGAATTTGCAGCCCTCAAAGATCTGAGAAATACTGTAGAATCCCTCCATAACAGGATGGAACAAGTAGAAGAAAGGATTTCTGATATTGAAGACAAAACTTTTGAATGCTCCCAAGTGCTCAAAAAGCAAGAGAAGTGGAGAGCAAAAATGAATCATTCTCTCAGAGACCTTTGGGATAATTTGAAGAAAACTAATATTCGCCTTAGAGGAATTCCTAAAGGCAACAAAGTTGCTTCACAAAGCACAGAGGCCCTTTTTCATGAGGTTATGAAGGAGAACTGTCCAACATGCTAAGAGATTCTGAAATTCAGATAGCAGTTTCAGAATGCCAGCACGACTCAACTCGAATAAGACAAGTCCCAGACACATCATAATTAACTTCACTAAAGTTAATATGAAGGAGAAAATTCTGAAAGCAGCCAGACATAAGAAAACCATAACCTTCAAGAGGAAGAATATTAGAATGACTGCAGATCTATCTGCTGAAACCTTTCAAGCTAGAAGAGGGTGGTCATTGACTTTTAATCTCCTAAAACAAAATAACTTTCAACCCAGGATCCTGTATCCAGCTAAACTGAGTTTCATTTATGATGGAGAAATTAAATGCTTTAATGACATTTACATGTTGAAGAAGTTTGCCATAACTAAACCAGCTCTCCAGTATATTCTCAGACCTGCCCTCCATAATGACCAGCGCAACCCTCCACCACAAAAGTAAACTCAGTCAGAAACTTTTGATCAAATTCAAACTTCCACAGTGGTGAAAGGATTAAAAATGTCCACTGAACTTTCGAAAAACTCGATACCCAAAATTCTACCAGGCTTATCAATATTCTCAATTAATGTGAATGGCTTAAATTATCCTCTAAAGAGGCACAAATTGGCTGACTGGATGCAAAAAGTCAGGCCAGATATCTGCTGCATACAAGAATCTCATCTTACCTTGAAAGATAAACAGAGACTCAGGGCGAAGGGGTGGTCATCTATATTTCAAGCAAAGGGAAATGAGAAAAGAGGTGTTGCAATTTTATTCGCAGATAACGTAGGCTTTAAACCAACACAAGGAAACATAAGGATGATCACTTCATGTTTGTTAACAGTAATACTCAGTATGGTGAGATTTCAATTATTAATATTTATGCACCCAGCCAGAATGCACCTGAATTTATAAGAGAAACTCTAACAGACATGAGCAACTTGATTTCCTCCAGCACCATAATTGTTGGAGATTTTAACACTCCTTTGACAGGGTTGGATAGATCCTCCAATAACAACCTAAACAAAGAAATTTTAGATTTAAACTTAACCATTCAATATTTGGATTTAACAGACATCTACAGAACATTTCATCTTAACAAAACTGAATACACATTCTTCTCTTCAGCCCACAGAACATCCTCCAAAATTGATCACATCTTAGGTCACAAGTATAACCTCAGCAAATTTAAAAGAAAAGAAATTATTCCTTGCATCTTCTTGGACCATCTGGAATAAAAGTTGAACTCAGTAACAACAGGAATCTGCATGCTCATACAAAAACATGGAAGCTAAATAACCTTATGCTGAATGATAGCTGGGTCGGAGATGAGATTAAGAAGAAAATTACCAAATTTTTGGAACAAAACAATAATGAAGACACCAATGATTCGAACCTCTGGGATACCACAAAGGCAGTCCTCGCAGAGAAATTTATACCACTGCAAGCCTTCCTCAAGAGAACGGAAAGAGGAATTTAACAACTTAATAGGACATCTCAAGCAACTGGAAAAGGAAGAACATTCCAATTGCAAACCCAGCAGAACAAAAGAAATAACCAAAATTAGAGCAGAATTAAGTGAAATTGAAAACAAAAGATTTATATAACAGATCAATAAATCAAAAGCTGTTTTTTTGAAAAGGTCAATAAAACAGATAAACCTTTGGCTACCCTAATCAGGAAAAAAAAGAGTAAAATCTCTAATTTCATCAATCAGAAATGGTAATGATGAAATAACAACAGACTCCTCAGAAATTCAAAAAATCCTTAATGAATATTATAAGAAACTGTATTCTCAGAAATTTGAAAATCTGAAAGAAATTGACCAGTACTTGCAAGCCCTCCACCTTCCAATACTTAGCCAGAATCAAGTGGAAATGTTGAATAGGCCTATATCAAGTTCTGAAATAGAATCAACAACCAAAAAATAAAGCCCAGGACCAGATAGCTTTATGTCAGAATTCTACCAAACTTTTAAAGAGAAACTAGTACCTATATTACTCAACCTTTTCCAAAATATAGAAAAAGAAGGAATACTACCCAACACATTGTATGAAGCAAACATCACATTGATCCCCAAACCAGGAAAAGGCCCAACTAGAAAAGAAAATTATAGACCAATATCACTAATGAATATTGATGTGAAAATATTCAACAAGATCCTAGCTAACAGAATCCAGCAACACATCAAACAAATTATACACCATAACCAGGTGGGTTTTACCCCAGGGTCTCAAGACTGGTTCAATATATGTAAATCTATGAATATAATTCAGCTCATAAACAAATTAAAAAACAGAAACCATATGATTCTCTCAATTGGTGCAGAAAAAGCTTTCAGTAATATCCAGCATCCATTCATGATCAGAACACTTAAGAAAATTGGTATAAAAGGAACATTTCTTAAACTGATAGAGGCCATCTACAGCAAACCTACAACCAATATTGTATTGAATAGAGTTAAATTGAAATCATTTCCACTCTGATTAGGAACCAGGCAAGGTTGCCCATTGTCTCTACTGATTTTCAATATTGTAATGGAAGTCTTTGCCATCACAATTAGGCAAGAAAAGGCGATCAGGGGTATCCATATAGGGTCAGAAGAAATCAAACTTTTAACTTTTCACACATGATATGATTGTATGCCTGGTAAACACCAGGGATTCTACTACAAAAACTTTTAGAAGTGATCAAGGAATACAGCAACATTTCAGGTTAAAAAATCAACACTCATAAATCTGTAGCCTTTATATTTGCCAACAATAGTCAAGCTAAAAAAATAGTCAAGGGCTCTCTTCCATTCACAGTAGTGCCAAAGAAGATGAAATATTTGGGAGTTTACCTAACAAAAGACGTGAAAGATATCTATAAAGAGAACTATGAAATTCTAAGAAAAGAAATAGCTGAAGATGTCAACAAATGGAAAAACATACCATGCTCATAGTTGGGAAGAATCAACATTGTTAAAATGTCCATACTACCCAAAGTAATATACATTTTTAATGCAATCCCTATTAAAGCTCCACTGTCATACTTTAATGATCTCGAAAAAATAATACTTTGTTTTATGTGGAATCAGAAAAAACCTCGAATAGCAAGACATTACTCAGAAATAAAAACAAAGCAGGAGGAATTATGCTACCAGACTTCAGGCTGTACAATAAATCAATAGTGATCAAAACAGCATGGTACTGGCACAAAAACAGAGAGGCAGATGTATGGAACCGAATA
Organism: Arctocebus calabarensis; assembly: GCA_963573935.1. Lineage (NCBI taxonomy): Eukaryota > Metazoa > Chordata > Mammalia > Primates > Lorisidae > Arctocebus > Arctocebus calabarensis. The sequence goes on along the minus strand of CAUYON010004723.1, from coordinate 47,420 downwards.
CAGAACCAAGACATGAATCCAGCTACTTACCGTTATTCGATCTTTGACAAGCCAATTAAAAACATTCAATGGGGAAAAGATTCCCTATTTAACAAATGGTGCTGGGTGAACTGGCTGGTGACCTGTAGAAGACTGAAACTGGACCCACACCTCTCACCATTAACTAAGATAGAATCTCACTGGATTAAAGATTTAACTTAAGACGTGAAACTATAAAAATACTAGAAGAAAATGCAGGGAAAACTCTTAAAGGATTCTGCTTGGGTGAATATTTTACGAGGAGGACTCCCCAAGCAATTGAAGCAGTATCAAAGATACACTACTGGGACCTGATCAAACTAAAAAGCTTCTGCACAGCCAAGAACACAGTAAGTAAAGCAAGCAGACAGCCCTCAAAATGGGAGAAGATTTTTGCGGGTTATGTCTCCAACAAAGGTTTAATAACCAGAATCCACAGAAAACTTAAATGTATTAGCAAGAAAAGAACAAGGAATCCCATCTCAGGGTGGACAAGGGACTTGAAGAGAAACTTCTCTGAAGAAGATAGGCACATAGCCTACAGACACATGAAAAAATGCTCATCCTTAATCATCAGAGACATGCAAATCAAAACTACTTTGAGATATCATCTAACCCTAGTAAGATTAGCCCACATCACAAAATCCCAAAACCAGAGATATTGGCATGGATGTGTAGAAAAGAGAACACTTATACACTGCTGGTGGGAATGCAAACTAATATGTTCCTTTTGGAAAGATGTTTGGAGAACACTTAGAGATCTAAAAATAGACCTGCCATTTGATCCTACAATTCCTCTACTAGGTATATATCCAGAAGACCAAAAATCACAGTATAACAAAGGTGTATGTATTAGAAAGTTTATGATATTAAACTCATAATTCATTATTATGAATTCCAATTCATAATTACTAAATCATGGAAGAAGCCAAAGTGCCCATCAACCCATGAATGGATCAATAAATTGTGGTATAGATACACCATGGAATATTAAGCAGCCTTGAAGAAAGGTGGAGACTTTACTTCTTACATGTTTACATGAATGGAGCTGGAACATATTCTTCTTGGCAAAGTATCTCAAGAATGGAAGAAAAAGTATCCAATGTAGTCAGTCTTACTAGGAAACCAATTTATAGCTCTCCGCTATAACCCAATTATAGCCCAAGAAGAAGGGAGAGGGGAGGAGTGGGGAAAGACGGAGGATGGGTGGGGGAGTAATTCGTGGGACCACACCTATGGTGCATCTCACAAGGGTACATGTGAAATTTACTAGGTGTAGAATATAAATGTCTTAACACAGTAACTAAGAAAATGCTGTGAAGGCTATGTTAACCAGTTTGATGAAAACTTTTCAAATTGTATATAAAACCAGCACATTGCACCCCATGATTACATTAATGTACAGAGCTATGATTTAATAAAAACAAATAAATATAAAAATAGTAAAGAAAGAATAGAGTTTAAACAATTAAAATCAAATAAGCTCTGAGAATACTATTTCTGTGGAGCCAGCTTAAGAAAGAATTGAAAACATGGGCGACACCTGTAGCTTAGTGAGTAGGACTTTGGCCCCATGTACCGAGGGTGACAGGTTCAAACCTGGCCCTGGCCAAACTGCAACAAAAAAAAATCAAATAAGCTCTGAGAATACTATTTCTCTCAACAAAAAAAAAATAGCCAGGCATTGTGGCAGGAGCCTGTGGTCCCAGCTACTCGGGAGGCTGAGGCAAGAGAATCACCTAAGCCCAAGAGCTGGAGGTTGCTATGAGCTGTGATGCTATGGCACTCTACCAAGAGCGACAAAGTGAGACTCTGTCTCTTAAAAAAAAGAAAGAAAGAAAGAATTGAAAACAAACAAGGAGAGACATGAAGCCTTAGGCCCACTCCATGCCCAGGCCTGTCCTGATCCACCCTCTTTTGAACCTGATCCGAGTGTGACCCCAACCTGATCTTTTCTCATAGAATGGACTAGCAGAAATTAGATTTTTGGATGGCTTTTCTTGTTGCCTTTCCAAAGCTATTGCTCACAGGTTTTTAAAACACAAAAGCAGGTAAATGGGAAGAAATGACTCTGCATTTGGGGGTCTTATTTTTCTCTGATTAAAACTTGCATTAGTAGAGACATCTACCTAGCAATCTGTTTTGTATTCCTGAATATCTGGTACTTGCTCTACAAGTTATACAAAAGTAAATATTAATATAAACACAATTAAAAATTTCTCTGAAAGGGCGGCTCCTGTGGCTCAGCGAGTAGGGCGCCGGCCCCATATACCCAAGGTGGCGGGTTCAAGCCTGGCCTCGGCCAAACTGCAAAACAAAAAAATAGCCGGGCGCTGTGGCGGGCGCCTGTAGTCCCAGCTACTCGGGAGGCTGAGGCAAGAGAATCGCTTAAGCCCAGGAGCTGGAGGTTGCTGTGAGTAGTGTGACGCCACGGGTAGAGCGATAAAGTGAGACTCTGTCTCTACAAAAAAAAAAAAAAAAAACGCACAGCGGGGGTAAGTGGGAAGAGGACAAACTTTATGATTTAGTTTAGGTGAAATTCCAGAATAAACAAAAGCGATTTATACTGAAAGTTTCTGGGGTACTAAATATATTTAATTGAGTAGTATTATAAGATGTATATATGTAAAAATTCCTCAGGTTACACCATTTTATTGTAGGTAAATTAAGTTATAAAATAAAAATACTATTTGAGGGCTTGGTGCTCGTAGCTCAGTGAGTAGTGCGCCGGCCACATACCACGAGCCTAGCAGGTTGGATTCTGGCCCGGATATGCTAAACAACAATGACAACTGCAACCAAAAAAAAAAAAAAAACAACATAGCCGGGTATTCTGGTAGATGCCTGTGTAGTCCCAGCTATTTGGAAGAATTGCTTAAACCCAAGAGTTGGAGGGTGCTGTGAGCTGTGACACCATAGCACTCTACCAAGGGCAACACAGTAAAACTCTGTCTCAAAAAAAAAAAAAAGAATACTAGTTGAGACTGGGTGAGGTGGCACATGCCTGTAATCCTAGCACTTCAAGGGACAGGGGAGGCTGAGGCAGGAGGACTGCTTAAACTAAGACTCCACCTCTACAAAAACATTTAAAAAATTAGGAGGCAGTGCCTGTGGCTCCATATACCGGAGGTGGTGCGTATAAACCCAGCCCTTGGCCCAAACTGCAAAAAATAAAAAATTAGCCAAGCATAGTGATATATGCCTGCAGTCTTAGCTACTCAGGTGGCTGAAGCAAGATTTTAGCTTGAGCCTAGGAATTCAAGGCTGCATTGAGCTATTGGGCCACCGGACTCTAGCCTACATGACAAAGCAAGACCCTGTCTCTACTGTCTCTGAAAACAAAGCACCCAAAACTAGCTGGGGTAATCAAACAACTGAAAGAGCCAATGTAGTTTCTGCCACCAAGCCTCAAGAAGACTAAAACTGACAGGTGAGTAAACTTTCTTCTTTTCACCCGATTGTGCCAGACTGTCTAAGCCAGGGTTGAAAAGCACAACTACTTTGGAGATACCAGCTGGGTAGACTTGCTCATCATTTACTGACAGTAAAAAAAACTACTTTCCATTTCAGTTTGCAGGTAAGGGAAAGGGAACAGGTAGAGAGGATGCAGCCTTGTAAAGTATCATTTTTTTGTGTGTTTGGCTCTTTCGTGTCTACATCTCATCCTACTCAGTTTCACTTTCTGTAGTTTTACTCTTCAGCGTGTTCTTCCAAAATAGCACTTCACAAAAAAAGATGTAAGAGCCCGGCATCTCAATCCCTGACCTCTCCTCTGCTACTCCCATCTTTTTTTTTTCTTCTTAGGTTTCCTCCATTTTGATATAATTCCTCCAAATTTCACACAAAACAAAGTCTATTCCCAGGGTGCTACGATGGCTATCACGCTGCCTGCTCTGATGGCTCATCGAAGGCCTTGGGTAAGTGCTGACTACTACAGCTACTCACAAATGCTCCCAGAGAAGGAGCTCAGCAGATGCAGACACTAATGTGAGCTGAACTATCAACCGCCTTCAGTCAGCAGTATTCTCCCATCACGGGGATCTGCCACTAAGCAGCAGAGAGATACTATAGTACATTAACAAAGGAGGAGAAAGCCACAGCCTTCTGTAGTAGCCAAGAAAGAAAGAAATGCTCAGCACTGCATCAAACTTACTGTGCGATAAAATCTAAGCAACATAAGCCTGTCCTATGTGGTGTGACTTATAATACTCCTCAGTTCTCTCAACGAAAACAAAAATGAAAAATCACAATGCACAGTACACCAACAAGGCCTTGGATTACCTTGTCTCTTTCTTTTTCCTTCAATTTGTCCATAGATCGTTTTAGTCCTTCTTCCAGAAGGTCTCTGAGGCGCACTGTTTCACCTGAACGTGTTTTAAACTTCTTCCTAAAAAATTCCAAAGCCTCAGTCAAACAGATTTTGAAACAGAACTTTTCAACCTTGAAAAGTTTTGAGGGACCTGAGCACAAACTGTTACCTCTGGTGTAGGTTTCCCCTGAGAACTGTTAAGAGAGTGCTTGATGCCATGGTAACGCTGCCTTTTTCTAGTGGGCAAGCAGGCAGTCTGCCAAGAAAAACGAGGTGCTAGCCAGTGTCTCTCATATCTAGCCCTCAGCTCACAGTATCCTATGCCTTAGCCCCTTACATGTTTACTTTTAATACATTCCCTTAACAGGAAAAGAAAGAACTTATTTATTAATTTGTTCACTTTCCTGGAACACCAAGGTTGGATTAGTTGTTTTGCCCTTTTAGAAAAACTACTAATACATGTTTGCTGCCGGGCATGGTGGCTCTTGCCTATAATCCAAGCACTCTGAGAGCCTGAGGTGGGTGGAATGCCTGAGCTCAGGAGTTTGAGACCAGCCTGAGCAAAGTGAGACTATGCCTCTACTAAAAACAGAAAAACTAGGGTGGCGCCTGTGGCTCATTGAGTAAGGCACCGGCCCCATATACTGGGTTCAAACCCGGCCTCGGCCGAAATGCGAAACAGAAAAATAGCCAGGCGTTGTGATGGGCAGCTGTAGTCCCAGCTACTCAGGAGGCTGAGGCAAGAGAATCGCCTAAGCCCAGGAATTGGAGGTTGCTTTGAGCTGTGTCACGCCACGGCACTCTTCCGAGGGCAATAAAGTGAAGACTCTGTCTCTACAAAACAAAAAAACAAAAAAAGAACAGAAAAACTAGCCAGGAATTGTGGTAGGCACCTGTAGTCTCAGCTACTTGGGACACTGAGGGAAGAGGATCACTTGAGCCCTAAAGTTTGAGATTACGACGAGCTATGATGCAAGGATGACTGAGTGAAACTGTCTACCCAGGATGACTGAGTGAAATTGTCTACCCAGGATGACTGAGTGAAACTGTCTCAAAAACTAGTTATTTAAAAAAAAAAGTTTGCTTCTAGAATTGCTTGAAAAGTGAGCAAATTCTTTACTGTAATCTTATTTGCATTTCTCTATCTTAATGATTCTTCTTGTTCAGTAGTAACCAATCCTGGCTGTTTGTCAGAATCAGCTAGAAAGTTTTAAAAAATAAAATGCCTAAGGCCTGGGCAGTGGCGCATACCTGTAATCTTAGTACTCTGTCTCAAATAAAAAGAAAAAAATAAGATGCCTGGTCTCAGATCAGAATCGCTGTGGATGTGGCAAAACCAGTGCCCTAGGCAGTTGCACTATTGAAAGGCATTTTGAGAAAACTGAATTTTAGTTATTAAATAGAGCAGAAGGTTACATGACACCAAGTATATAATTTGTCTTTTTTTTTTTTTCAGGTTAGAAATCCTTCAAACATGACAATGGTACAAATGAAGCATGCTATTCTAACACGAAGCCTACCAAAATATGTAAATGTGATATTTCCTACTAAAGTTTTATTTTCAGAGCTTGCCTTAGAAAGGATCTACTTGCCCTTTATCAGAGATTTAAAATTATTCCATAAACACTTATGTATTTGCATGGCTTTCTTTATGCCAAATCCTCCTTGAGTGTCCCAACTTCCACATCTCTGATGCATGAAAATCATCAAAGTCAGTATATTAAAGGAAGCCTTCCCACTGCTTCTATTTTCCAATAACTGGTCCTTTCAGTTATTTCTTACCTGTGCCTGCCTTGAATTTTTTTTTCTTGTGTTGGTCTCTGACCAGTGGTCACACTAAGAGGGACGCATGTCTAAATACCAATCGAGGTCTTTTTTTTTTTTTTTAGACAGAGTGTCACTATGTCGCAACCTCAAACTCTTGGGCTTAAGCGATTCTCTTGCCTCAGCCTACCAAGTAGCTGGGATTACAGACGCCTGCCCTAAAGTCTAACTATTATTTTGTTGCAGTTGTCATTTAGCTGGCCTGGACTGGGTTTGAACCCGCCAGCCTTGGTGTATGTGGCTGGTGCCCTACCCACTGAGCTATGGGCACCACCCACCAATCAAGCTCTTAAAACACAGATGCCTAAAAGCCACTTTAGACCTAAAAAGTCAATTAACTCCCATAGTGGGGCCTGGCATGTACATTTACACAGGCTCCATGGGAGACTGGGCTGCTATACATAATAGGCTGCTCCAGGAAAGAGGCTATATTCTACTTAATTTGTATACACATGTGGAGCACCCAGCCAACGCCACTGATACCAGGCAGCCAAGGGATAGCAAAGTGATGAGGAAATAAAAGAATAATTCCATGTAACCGAAAATTGAAACAGAAAATGTCACTAAAAACAGATGGCACAATCTGTGAGAATATTAAGTATTTAAAATATGGTTAGCTGTCACTAGTTAACTATCATTTAAATTATTCTCTTTAAAAAAACTGAACTAGAATGCCATAATTACATGATACTCAGACACTTGAACACAGGAAAAAAATTATCAAGAATCCCTTCATCAGACTCAGCGCCTGTGGCTCAACAGGCTAAGGTGCCAGCCATGTACACCTGAACTGGTGGGTTTGAATCCAGCCTGGACCTGCCAAACAACAATGACGGCTGCAACCAAAAAAAAAAGGCCAGGCATTGTGGTGGGCGCCTGTAGTCCCAGCTACTTGGGAGGTGGAGGCAGGAGACTCGCTTGAGCCCAGGAATTGGAGGTTGCTGTGAGCTGTGTGTCACTATCCAGTGTGACAGCTTGAGGCTCTGTCTTAAATAAATAAATAAATAAATACTACTTTAAATGTTAACTATCAAACACAATAATGTGGTACAAAAACAATCTAACATTTCCCTTGTTTTTAAATGTGACTTTGGAATTATGTGAGATAAGACTATTATATATATTTTCATGTCTGGGTATAGTTTTTTTAAAAACTAAAACAAACAAAAAATATTGGCCTGTCCAAGTCTTAAATTTCCTAGAAATTTTACTTCTTTTAATGCAGCTTTCAGGACTTAAAGGATTAGCAGTATTTGTTTTGGGCCAAACTCTCCTGAAGCAGTCTATACTTGTCTTCAGAGTTTGGGAGATTCTAATCAGAACCTTTTTGTAATAAAGGACCCACATGAATGAGTTCAAGAAAAGGGTCCAAAAGGCTCAGCACCTATAGCTCAGTGGTTAGGGTGCCAGCAACATACACCAGGGCTGGCAGGTTGGAACCCAGCTCAGGCCTGCTACACACAACAATGACAACTACAACCAAAAAATAGCTGGGCATTGTGGTGGGCACCTGTAGTCCCAGCTACTTGGGAGGCTTAAGCACAAAAGTTTGAGGTTGCTGTGAGTTGTGATGCCACAGCACTCTACTGAGGGCAACATAGTGAGACTCTGTCTCAAAAAAAAAAAAAAAAAAAATGAAAAGAGTCATTAGTCATGAGAAACCAAAAAGAAAACACAACAAAAAACCTATGGGCCACAGCTCAACACAGCCATACCTCATGCGACTAAGGTGGGAAACCCCAAATAGCTGTCAGAAACTGGGTCTCTCTCTCTCTCAGCTTCACAAAACTTCTCCCTCTTTCTTCCCCCTGGCTTTGTGTGGTTTCAGCTTCTCTCCCCAAATCATACCATCCACCCAGCCTCAGTTCTGCTTTGCTTTTCAATGGTAGTGCTAACACTATCACCATGTAGGAATTGCCCTTTGGAGAAAGGGTTTAAATTGAGTTTAAATCCTCAAGAGAGAGACCTGATTAGTTTGCCTCATTTTTTTCAGCCAGCCATATAAGGTATAAGCTGCTGAGTGGGCTATGGATAGCTTCCCCCTTGAGCCAAATATCACTCCCCAGCCTATTGGCTATAACTAGAATCAGATGATGTGAAAATGACCATGGACCGATAATGACCATTGCAGCACCCGGCAGTGAGGCAACTTCCTCCAGAAGGCTGTGTTTGAAGACAAGTTCCCTGAAACTGTTGTACTATTGAGATGATATTTTTTCAATCAGATTGGAAGCTTTGGGGATACCCACAATTGCTCTTGAACCTCAGGAGGTATTATGTATCTGTGTGTCCTGAGCAAAGTCAAGGGTTGGAGGTACCCCAAAGAAGCCAGAACTAGATCCAGGAACTCAGTCTTTTTTTTTTTTTTTAATTAACCCCTGGCATCTGTAAACGCAAATAAAAAATAAAAGGAAAGGGTGCCATCTGGTTTGTGTTTCCTGTTATCCTTGACATCTTTTGAATCTACACTGAATCCCAAACATCTGGGTTCAGGGTAAGCTTGGGCCAGGACGGACCATTATGGAAGTTGAAAGGCACTCCATGTGGGCAGTTTTCAGAACGAGCTCATGACAGAACATCAGTCTGGGAAGTCTTTTTGGCAGATTTCTGCTTAGAATGGGATCATGAGGTGAGCTAAGTATAGATGGTGACCTTTTGGCTTAATCAATCTAGAGAGAATAGTGGACCATATAAAATTATAAATGACCAAAAATTAAGCTCAGAATGTTCCTCTTGTCAGAGCGAGGGCAGCTGAAAATTTTATCATAGAAGTCTAAGCAGGCTGATGAGATGGAATACTTAGTGTCCCAGAAAAAACAGGAGGGCCAACGGGAAGGCTGTTGTGTTTCGATCTGGGAGGGTGTCATGCAGCAGGTTTGCAGAGCCAGTGATCAGTGAGTCCTGTGCTGGCAGTGAATGGGGGTGAGCAAGGAGTGGAGAGTGCAAACTTTGGGATCAGACAGAAACTTTGGAGCTGCATGAGTGGGTAACCTCAGCTTCTTTATCTGAAACATGGAGATGATATGTATTTCTTAGAGCTGTGAGGAAGGTTAAACACGATGTTATCTGTAAAGGTGAAGTGTTAGCTATAATTAAACAGATTATAATCATTATCATCAGAGCATTTGCCTATGACCACTGACTTAACACATTACAAGGCAACATTTCACTTGGCTCTTGCCATTCAGAACTGCATTTTCCGACCACAACAAATGAGCAGAATTTAGGAGAAAATAAAAATGCTTTTGATACTTCCTTTGAGGCTGCCTCTTCTTTTTAGAATTCTCTTTCACCTGGGCTCAAAGCTTCTATTCTGGGATAGAGGGCTAAAATCCTTGGAAAGACAGATCTTGAATCAAAATTTACACTAGAGTTTTAAGTGACTGTTATAAATTTTTATGAGAATTATTTTTGGTGCTAAGGGCAGGGATAGGGAGGAGAATGATACAGAATACTGGGTATTTAAAGGAAGCAAAAATGGGTAACAATACAGTCAAGACAACCAAGAGCCTCGTATCCACTTTTTCTCATGACTAGCTTGACCTAAGTGTTTCTCAAAACATACTTTGTTAATTTCTGTAACCTCTCTCAAAATGTCATAATATGAAGTAGTGTATTAAAGGTTCCGAGAAGTTCTATAGCCAAGAAAACGCCCTCACTTCACATAGTTCAGCATTCTGGGGCTTCTTGCCCACAGAATCCCCTTTTTCAACATAGACCCTATCAGCCCCCTCAGGAACCAGGAACACTCTCCACATCTAATCAGGAAAGGGGAACACTCAGTTCCACCTTCTCTCTTGATTTGCTCACTTTGACTTGTCTAGGTGCACTGGAGAACACGTGGTTAGGCACATAAAATAATCATCACCAAAGGTCTGGAGGCTAGCAGGTCGGACGTGGGATTTACATGTGCTCTACGTAGCTCCAGCGAATACAGTAAAAGCCAGTGGCTGGTTTCCAGGAATGCAGACTTCACTTCTAAAGGACAGAAAATTTTGTAAATTGCCTTTTCTTTTTTAAGACAGAGTCTCTGTTGCCCTGGATAAAGTGCCATGGCATCATCATAACTCACAGCAACCTCAAACTCTTGGGCTCAAGAGATCCTCTTGCCTTAGTTTTTCTAGTTTTAGTAGAGATGGGTTCTCACTCTTGCTCAGGCTGGTTTTTAACTCCTGAGCTGAAGCGATCCTCCTGCCTCAGACTCTCAGAGTGCTAGGATTATAGGTGTGAGCCACTGCACCCGGCCCAAATTGCCTTATTATTATTGTTGTTGTTGGGGATTCATTGAGGGTACAAGAAGCCAGGTTACACTGATTGCATTTGTTAGGTAAAGCCCCTCTTACAATCATGTCTGGCCTCCAAAAGGTGTGGTACACACTAAGACCTTACCCCCTCCCTCCTTCCCTCTCTCTGCTCTTCCTTTCCCCATCCCCCCCTTCTTCTTTCTCTCAATTGCCTTATTTTTTGAAAAGGCATTATAAGTACATGATATAAAAGGTATTAACACAAAGTGAAAATTTGGGTCAAAAAAACTTACAACCCGATGGTGGTATAGACTCTTGGAAAAGTGACCATTTTCATATTCCATAACCCAGCCATCCACCTTGTAGGTACATACCCTAGAGAAATTTTAGTAAACATACACCAGGAGAGGCTTGGAGCCCATGGCACAGTGGTTACGGCACAAGCCGCATACACCAAGGGTGGCAGGTTCAAACCCAGCCTGGGCCAGCTAAAGAACAATGACAACTGCAACAAAAAATAGTTGGGTGTTGTGGCGGGCCCCTGTAGTCCCAGCTACTTGGGAGGCTGAGGCAAGAGCATCGCTTAGCCCAAGAGTTTGAGGTTGTTGTGAGTTGTGGATGCCATGGCACTCTACGGAGGGCGACATAGTGAGACTGTCTCAAAAAAAAAAAAAAATCACCACCGGGAGATATATGTAAAAATATTCTGAGGCCAGGTGCAGTGGCTCACACCTGTAATCCCAGCACTCTGGGAGGCTGAGGTGTGCGGATCACCTGAGCTCAGGCATTCAAGACCAGCCTCAGCTAGAGTAAAATCCTATCTCTAAAAATAGCCAGGCGTTGTGTTGGGTGCCTGTAGTCACAGCTACTTGGGAGGCTGAGGCAAGAGAATCACTTGAACCCAACAGTCTGAGGTTGCTGTGAGCTATGACTCTACTCTATTGGGAGGCTGAGGCAAGAGAACCGCTTGAGCCCAGGAGTTGAAGGTTGCTGTGAGCTATGACTCCACTATATTGGGTCAACAAAGTGAGACTCAGTCTCAAAAAAAAAAAAAAGAAAAGAATATTCTGGGCATGAGTATTTTGCAAGAGCCAAACTAGAAATAATCAAATATCTACCAACAGAAAAATGAATAAATAAATTGTAGTATTTTCCTATAATGAAATAATATTGAGTGTTAAAAATTTTTTAAAACTAGATATATGCAACAACATGGAAAAATTTAGAAACAACTCTGATGAGAAAAAAAGTTGTAGAAGACTACATATAATACAGCTTTTATAAACTCAAAATCATGCCAGATGGAATGACATATTATTAATATTATGTTTTTTTGAGACAGAGCCTCAAGCTGTCACCCTGGGTAGAGTGCCATGGCATCACAGCTCACAGCAACCTCCAATTCCTGGGCTCAAGTGATTCTCTTGCCTCAGCCTCCCAAGCAGTTAGGACTACAGACACCCACCACAACGCCCAGTCATTTTTTGGTTGTCATTGTTGTTCGGCTGACCCTGGCTGGATTCAAACCTGCCACCTCTGGTGTATGTGGCTGGCGCCCTAGCCACTTGAGCTACAGGCACTGTGCCAGAATGACATATTATTTAAGGGTATGTATCTCTGTAATAAAATTATCTTTAAAATATAGCAAGAGAGATTATATATTCATAATAGCCAAAACATGGAAACAAGCCAGCTGTCTTTCAACTGATGAATGAAATAAAATGTGGTATATTATACAGTGGGATGTTATTTGGCACTAAAGAGAAACAAAGCACTGACAAATGCCACACATGGGTGGACCTTGAAATCATTATGCGTATTGAAGGAAGCTTGTCACAAGGGACCACATATTGTCTGATTTCACGTACAGTCTAGAAAGCCTGAATAAGTAAATCCATAGAGGCAGAAAGTAGATTTCTGGTTGAATATCCAGGAGTGACCACACCCTCTGCACACTTGTCCGCACAGTTTCACAGACCTACTATGCTCAGGAGAACTCTCCAAACCTGTACAGAGTTGCCTTGATCCTGTTAGCAGCAATGGGTTTTCCGTCATATGTGGGAAGAATGCGCGTCCTGGAGCCAGGCTGCTTGGCCCTGGTTAGCCTCACCACTTGCTCCGCTGCTCCGTTTGGACCTGTGACACAAGGCCACCCCACCTAAAGTGGTTCCCTTCCATCACGCCCTGCCCGACGCCATACACTGCATGCTATTTCTTCCCAGTGTAACCTGGTAGGGCATGTGTGCATTTGCTTAGTTCTTTTTTTTTTTGCAGTTTTTGGCCAGGGCTGGGTTTGAACCCACCACCTCCGGCCTATGGGGCCAGCGCCCTCCTCCTTTAAGCCACAGGTGCTGCCCTTGCTTAGTTCTTTGTAGTTCATCTCTGCCGCTGGAAACAAGCTCTGTGACTGCAAGGACTTTGTTCCTCTGCCATGAAGAGTGTGTTGCAGTTGGCACATGATAACTAGTGAGCAAGTGATTGAACAAATTAATTAACTAATGCATAGTTTGATCTCTCTGCTCCATCATGTACAGCTAGAAAATCTTGAGCAAATGACTAGATCTCCTTCCCTCAGTTTCCTCATCTGCGTAATAGTATATTAATAGCCATGACGATTAAATCAATTTATACTTCCAAAGCACTTAGAACAAGGCCTGGCACATAGTAGTATTCATTGTACGTGGGCTCTTACTATTTGTATTGAGTATACCAATGCAGGGCCATACCATAATTTCTTTAGCTGGTCTTCTCTTCAGGTTGTTTCGAAATGGGGCTGCAAAACAGGACTTTGAACATAGAGCCATGCCATTTTGCAAGTCTATCTGTTAGATGAATTTCTAGGATTGGAATTGCTGGGTCCGTGCATTTTTAATTTTGAAGTTAATGCCAAATTGAAGTGATAAATAGTGCTGAGCAGAATTGGACCACACTGGAGAGACTGCTCCCCTGCACCAGAGGTGTTTATTTAGTCACTCGGCTAAGTGACCAGGTCTCAGGGCTGTGGTGGCAGTAATTCCTTCTGCAGGTGGGAGGCTGGGCTGTGTGATCTGCACGGTCCCTTTGGATTCAGGAAACTTGATGTTCCATACTATTATTGGCTAAGTGCCAGACAAACTTCTAACCTAAAAATGCAAACCTAAAATATGTTCAATTTTTGTCCAACTGGTAGTAAGGAGGAGAAATATGCTTTTAACTTATTTTTAAACTAAGAGCCAGGTTTTTTATTTACATTTAGTGTTTTTTCTTCTTTTGGACCTTTTTTGAAGGTATTTGGTATAAGATTTTTTAAACATCCAAAATACCTTTACAAAAAGTAGTCAATTATTTGAACTCTCCCTATACAAATTAAGCTTTTCTATAATGATTAGGTGGGAGGAGGGTCAAGAAATATTGTATTTCTTTTTTAAATTTTATTTTATTGGCTCTTTTTTCCCTGTTGGGTCGAGTCAATAATCCACATTCTGCAGCCACTCAAATGTCAAAATGTTTCATATATATGTATATATATATACACACACACACACACATATATAAAGAAATGAATAGAAGCGTCCTTGTTCTTTAAATTATTTCTGTGTTACCCTGAACTGTAAGTGAACCCTCCTTGCTTATAAAAGAAGCAGCTGTTCATGCAATTGAAACCATGGTTCATTACAAGCTGACCTCGGATTCAGGAGTAAAACTTCCTCTATTTTACTACAACTATTCAGACAGGGACTGGAGATAAACAATAATCAAAATCAGGATGGAACTTGACTGGGAAACCCTCTATGTTCTTTGGCAGAATTATAGCAGCTCTCGAATTGCTAGGAGTGAGGCAATGTGAAATGACCCTCAAACATTGCCTTCGAAATGCAGTGGGTCCAGGCTGCCAACTCCGAGCAGACAAAGGCCGATTGTGATGACTTCTTAGGCATATACTTATAGAAACATTAATTATCACCAACCCTATTTTAAACATTTATAGAGAGTCAAGATGAAAGGGCCCTTTTATATCCATTTTTATATTCTCCCTGGTGAGGAACTATGATTACAGAGTGTAGGGTTTTTTTTTTCCTCTCCTTGGAAATTCTTATTTCTAAGTATTATTCCTAAAATACTAAGTTCATTTGGAGGCTTACAGACTAATCAAGTTAGATATGAAAAGATAGCAGGGAAATTAAGTGGGTAAGTGGGTGTAATGTCAGGATGTCAGGAACAGGGTGGGGGCCTGGCTGCAGTGTGGGAGGTATGGGCACCTTAAGCAGGAAATGACTCGTTTTGGAAATGCGGACATTCAGTTTGCTAGGGTGCCAGTGGAAACCAGTTCTAGGGTGAACTGCTAAGGTCTAAATGGTTCTCAAACATTAGAGTTCAGCAGAGTCTTGGGTGCCGCTGCTTTCGAAATAGACATTATGGGGTCCTAAGCCCTGGAGAATCTGATCGTGTGTGTCTGGAGCAGAGCCGGGGGTGTGGGGGTGGTGGCAGTGATGGGACAGCATTTTAACCAACACTCCTGGTGATTTGGATGCAGGTGGCTCAGGCCACACTTTGAGTGGAAACTGGCTTGAAGATTGGTTATTCCCAAGCTGTCACTCAAAGAACGTTTATACACTCGCTTTCCAGAGCCCAACCTCACTGTCTTCTCCCCAAGGCTCCTCTATGCACTGAAATCAGCTCCCACAATAGTTGCAGCAGGCTTCTTGCCTGAAGAATGCTTTGAACTATTGAAGTCAATTGTAATTCTTCACAGAGTCATGAAAAAAGAGAGAGTACAGGCCAAACTATCCACCCACAGGAATAAATGTCCTTGGCATGTAGGATGCCGGACTGGGCATGATGGACTAATAGACTGGCCTTGGTAGGGCATGATGCAATATGGGAACCTATCTAAAAAGCTAGGCTGTTTGAAGAAATTGCAAGGCTGCACGAATTCCATTGAGCCTACAGCTGAGACTTGGCTCTGCTTGGGTTTCCAGCACCCACTCCTTTTTCTCCCCCTCCTCCGCCCAGACGCCTTTCTCCTGGCAGAGAGCCCTTCTCACCGTCTGCTCTGTGCAGGTGAACGTGTATCACTGGAAATGCGAAACAGAGTGTCAGAAGGCCAGGGATGCGCTTTCCACCAGCCCAACGTCCCTTCTGTTCAGTGTCCCAGAGTCTGAAGGGACCAAGGCCAGCAGCCGTGTGCTCTCTTCTCCCTCGTGCTTCCAGCCTTCTGCACGTCCCGGTGTTTGGTCAGGCAGGAATATGTGTCCTTCACTCTGAAACAAGTTCTCTCAGTATTGCCAAGGCCAAGGCTTCCTATTCGGGATCAAGGGAGGGGACTGTTACATTTGTTAAGTGTCTAGCACGACCAAGCCCTCTGTATCCTCCCATTCAATCCAAACAATGACCCCACAGAACCAACATCATTATTTCGGTTACAAGTGGGGAAGCTGAGGCTGAGAGATTCCATGAACTTGTCCAAGATTATCCATATAGGACTAGAACACATGAGGTAGAGGGGGGCTTTATACTTTTTTTTCTTGTTTGCTTTTATGATTTGCTAACCTCTGGAGCGATTACTGTTGCTGCACTTTATGCACAGGAGGCAGCTTCTGGAGAGGTTAAGACGCGGCTCTAAGGTCAGACTGCTTGGGGCTGTGCCTCTCAATAGCCCTGAAATTTCTGGCATGTTTTCTCTGTTCTCGTTTCTCTGGGTACAAGAACAATATTGATAATACTTACCTCCTAGAATTTTAAAAACAAATAGCAAGAGGCAATAAGGCGCTTAGCACAGCGAAAGGGTCTCCACTAATATTAGTTAACCACCACCATTATGATCATCATCTTTGCAAATTCCCTTGAAATGGGGTATAAATGAGCAAAAGGACCGAATGGTGGTGGAGCGAACGCATGAAGCATGCGTGCTTAAACGGAAGAGCTGCAGCGCCGGTCGGGTGGTGGGAGCGGTGGGTCAAGAACGACGAAGGTGCAGCTATGAGCGGACCCACGGGGGGGCCGGCCTCGGGAGGTACCCGCTCCCTCCCGCGTGCAGACCCAGCAGGCAGATCCAGGTTCGCAGAGGCCAGATGGGCTCGCACCCTTGCAGGGGTCGCTCCCGGGGCCCTCAGGAGTCTAGCCCCAATTATGCTGCCGCTAATTACCTTCCCAGCTGCAGCTGCGGGACCCCGCTGGGCGGGTGGAAGTGAGGGTGTGGAGGTGGGGGTGATCCTCAGAGATTAAAGAGGGAGGCGTTCCCGACCCCGCCCACCGAGGCAGCGCCTGCAACCGCTTTGTGCGTCCCCGCCCTGGGCAAGAGCAGGCTGCGCCCAGGTCTGCGCACCCTGGGGAGGGACCGCCCTGAGGGATTGTTAGACCAGGTCGGGAACGTGGAGGTTTTGCTGGGAAGAGAGGCCCGGTGTGTCGGCCAGAGGCATTATGCTTGGGACTGATTTTCTAGACGGCCAAATTAAATAAGAAAATTAAATCACTTACCCAGGTTTGAGATTGAGTCCAGAACAAGGCAGTTAGAAGGGTGGTCGTAAGGTCCAACAGTGATAATCTTGGACAAGCAATTTGTCAACTGTACCAGGTATCCCAAAGGTCGTCCCTAAAGTCGCCATACATAGGAAAAAAGGAAAACTGTAACTAAATGTATCATTGTTTATATTCATTACAAAGTTTTACAAAGAGACATATTCTTACCTGATTGAACACAGAACCATGCAGAAGGCTGCAAGCAAGGCGGGAGAAGAGAGCCCACGGCCTGTAGAGAATGGTTTGTATAATAGATACTTTGTAAAATTTTTTTTTTTTTTTAGAGACAGAGTTTCACTTTGTCACCCTTGGCAGAGTGCATAGCTCACAGCAACCTCAAAGTCCTGAGCTCAAGCGATTCTCTTGTTTTAGTCTCCGAGTAGCTGTGACTACAGGGACCTTCCCTAACGCCCTGCTAATTTATTGTTTTTTGTTTGTTTGTTTGTTTGTTTTGGCTGGAGTCAGGTTTGAACCCACCACCTCTGGTATATGGAGAACCCTGCTAATTTCTTAGAGCCCTTGTCTCAGTCTTGCACAGGCTGATCTTGAACTCCTGAGCTCAGGCAATCCACACTTTGGCCTCCCAGAGTGCTAGGATTACAGGCATGAGCCACCACACCTGGCCTATAAATTTTTTTCGTAAAATTTTGTGAATACATCATGTACAATTTAGAACACACTGAATTTCCCTGTTTTCATCCAGTATCCAATATTAATTATGTGCCTGTTAGCCTAGTAAATTACTTTTACTATGTCTAAGTATCTGTTGGACATATATATTTTCCTTTTTTTTTTTTTTTTTTTAATTTGAGACAGAGTCTCAAGCTATTGCCCTGGGGAGAGTGCTGTGGCCTCACAGCTCACAGCAACCTCAACCTCTTGGCCTTAAGTGATTCTCTTGCCTCAGCCTCCTAAGTAACTGGGACTACAGGTGCCCACCACAATGCCTGGCTATGTTTTTTGTTGTTGTTGCATTTGCCATTTTTTTTTTTGCTGTCCGGGGCATTTTACAAACACATCACCCTGGGGTTTTGTGGCCTGCGCCCTACCCACTAAGATTTGGGAAGTGCCTTTTTTATTTTTTTTTTTTTTGGAGACAGTCTTACTTTGTCACGCTCGGTAGAGTGCCATGGCATCATAGCTCACAACAAACTCCAACTCTTGGGCTCAAGCAATTCTTTTGCACTGGGACTACAGGCACGTATCACAACCCCCAGCTACTTTTAGAGACGGGGGGAGGTCTTGCTCTTGCTCAGGCTGGTCTCGAACCTGTGAGCTCAGGGCAATCCACCCACCTCAGCCTCCCAGAGTGCTAGGATTACAGGCATGAGCCACCGTGTCCAGTTGGCATATAAATTTTCCATCCACCACCTGAAGGCATTTATTGTCCAAGAGTAATAACTATAATAAGAATAAAAGTACTGGGTGGCACCTGTGGCTCAAAGGAGTAGGGCACCCAGCCCTATATGCCAGAGGTGGCGGGTTCAAACCCAGCCCCAGCCAAAAACTGCCAAAAAAAAGAATAAAAGTACTAATTGTAGGCATTTTAGGTTCATGGTCTTACTGAATTGAACAGTTGTAATAATGTGGCTATTATCGGCCTATTTTCTAGATAAACTGAAGCTCACAGTGGTTAAGTGACTTGCTCTCCATTTGGGATATGCAGCAGTGGGTCAGTGCCAAAGTCAAAATTCATACCCACAGTCTAACTACAAAGCCCTTGCTCTTGATTGCTGGTTAAGGGAGGAGTATATTTCCCAGGGAGGAGTATATTTCCCGTGAAGGATCAGCCCCTAACTGAAGGCAGGTTTAGAGCCATTGCTTCACCAGAATGATCAAAAAAGGCTTTGTGGTGGGCAGGATGAGGACAAGTATCTGCTGGATGGGGGGAGGAGGCATTTCACCCAGAGGCAGGGTCAGTGAGGACGAGGACAAGATGAAGAGTGAGGACAGTTACAGCTGCCACCAGCTTCCTGGATCTTCTCCACCCCCCACCAGGGAGGAGGGAGGGGGTGAAACTGCCACTCTGAAGAACGCATGCTCTAAGAGCTACCTGACTTGCCCAAGGTACCTAGCTACTAAGTGAGAGAAACGGGTCCTCAGGTTCCTGGCTTCCTTTAATTTTTTTATTTTTATTAAATCATAGCTGTGTACATTGTACCCCATGACTAATACAATCGTGGGGTACAATGTGCTTGTTTTATATACAATTTGAAATATTTTTATCGAACTGGTTAACATAGCCTTCATGGCATTTTCTTAGTTATCGTGTTAAGACGTTTATATTCTACATTTAGTAAGTTTCACCTGTACCTTTTTAAGATTCACCGTAGGTGTGGACCCACCAATTACTCTCCCTCCACCCATCCTCCACCTTCCCCTCCCTTCCCTTGCCTCTTTCCCCATATTCTTGTGCTATCATTGGGTTATAGCCTTCATATGAAAACTATAAATTAGTTTCATAGTAGGGCTGAGTACATTGGATACTTTTTCTTCCATTCTTGAGATACTTCGCTAAGAAGAATATTTTCCAGCTCCATCAATGTAAACATGAAAGAGGTCAAGTCTCCATCTTTCTTTAAGGCTGCATAATACTTCCTTTAATTTATAAGCAGCAGAGAACCATGACGTTTTGTGAGTAGGGTATGGGAAATGGGAACACAGACTCTCTTATATCATTAAATATGTGATTTTCATTATTTGTATAAGAACGTCATCCCTAACCATTTTTTGTTGTTGTTGCCACTGAGACCCCTTTGGCAGTGTAGTGAATTCTATGTTTCTCTTTGTCAGTAATAGTTTTAATCTTTTTAAATTGTAGTAAATACATATAACATAAAATTTACCATCTTACCTATTTTATTTCATTTTTTTGAATTGTGTGGGATTCATTGAGGGTACAAAGAATTAGGTTACACTGATTGCATTTGTTAGGTAAATTCCCTCTAGTGTACAGTGTGGTGGCATTAAGTATAGTCACACTGCTGTGCTACCATCATCTCCAGCTACCCACAGAATTCTTTGACCTGCAAAATTGAAACTCTGTTCCGTTAATCAGTAACTCCCCATTCCTACCTACCTTCCAGCCCCCGGCATCCACCGTTCTACTTTCTGCCTCTATGAATTTGACAACTCTGGGTACCTCATATGAGTAGAATCATACAGTATTCGTCCTTTTGTGACTGGCTTATTTCACTTGGCGTAGTATCCTTAATTGTTTATGCTGTAGCACATGTCAGAATTTTCTTCCTTTTCAAGAATGAATAATATTCCATTGTATGTATACAGGCAGTCCACAGGTCTCTAACGAGATAGATTCTGTAGGTTTGTTCTTAAGTCAAATTTGTATGTAAGTAAGTTGGAACAGGAACATTTACCTTTTACCTGTGATTGCCTCTGTTTATAAGTGCAAGTAGTATGCCAGTCAGATGTTTTTGTTTCTTGTTTTTTGGTTTTTTTTTTTGAGACAGAGCCTCAAGCTGTCACCCTGGATAGAGTGCTGTGGCATCACAGTTCACAGCAACCTCCAATTCCTGGGCTCAAGCGAGTCTCCTGCATCCACCTCCCAAGTAGCTGGGACTACAGGCGCCCGCCACAACGCCTGGGCATTTTGTGGTTGCAGCCATCATTGTTGATTGGCAGCCTTGGCTGGATTCGAACCCGCCAGCTCAGGTATACGTGGCTGGCGCCTTAGCCCGTTGAGCCACAGGTGCCCCAGTCAGATGTTTGTAACGTGGGGACTGCATATATGCCACATTTGTTTATGCCTTCACCCACTGAGGGACACTTGTGTTGCTTCTGCCTTTTGGCTATTGCATATAATTTGCCAAAAATGTTTTTAAAAATATAAAATTGTGTCTATATGTATATATTTATACAAATGTGTATTTACAGAAACTATGTACATGATTATATGATTATGAGACAAAGAAAACATTAATTCAGATATATAGTTATTGATTTTAAAAAATGGATTGTGACATAGAATATTTAAGCTCCTTTACTAAGCAGCAGGCCTATTAACTACCTTAATTTTGAAACAATGATAAATGTAAATGATATTTTGAGATACCGGCAATAACTGGAATATGGAAACATTTGTGATTCTCTTTGGTCCGGCTAATATTGCTGTAGTTTGTTGCCCATGTTGATAATCCAAGGAAATGCTAAATTTCAGTTGGAGATTTGTGAAAATAAAGATTAATTATTTCCCATACAAGTCTAGGACCCCCTGGAATTCTCTTCCCCTCTCCTTTTCAGGCTCTTGGAAATTATAGCAGACTGAGCCTTGATGAGCACACAGCTGGACTCTGGTGGCCTGAAGTGGCCTGAAATGAAAGTTCCAGATTCAAACGTTTTAGTCTGGGATGATCTTTTTTCTGACTTGGCCTAGCTGTGTGAATTGGGCGAGCCATTTAGCTTCTTTGAGCCTCAGTCTCCTCACCTGTGCTTGGATACCAATCTCCACCTTTTAGATATTTCAACGTCTGTGACTCTTGAGGCTCCTTTAAAAAGATGGATAAAGCAGGCATGCATTTTGGCCCAGGTTTATCTAAATCTCCAAATCCCTTCTCCATCCATAATGGAAGGCTTTTTATACCCATGTTTTCCAGAACCTCCTCTTTTTTCTGCCATCCAGGGTAAACAACACAACTAAACCAGACCCTGACTTTTCCTACCATCCCAGCCTTTTGGGAGCCAAGATTGGCATCTGGTTTTCACAGACCTCAAGTTGTCTAAAACTTTTACATACCAGGGGGTGGTCTGGGATCCTATCAGGGGCCATAAAAGACCATAGCCAGCAAAGATAGGGGTCAGCAGAGATATTCCTAAACAATTAGCCAGAACAAGAAAGCCACAAAGGGAAGTTGATATGCAGGTGCCCAAGCGTTCCAGCAATGTGCCTTAAGATAACCAACTCCCTGGCTGAGGACGGCAGATGGGAATTCACTAGATTTGCTGCTCGCTGGGTAGGTTCAAACATTCCTCCTCTGTTCAAATATTAAAATGCTAAACATCTCATGCTATAATACTTCCTAAACAACCTATGAAATGGGGTAATACTAGTTTGTAAGATTGTAGATTGATAACGCTTACAGAAGCTGCTATGGTGGTTGAGCTGAGGCTGAGATAGCTGGGAGGGATTCAGGAGAGCCCTCACTGCAAGGCCTCCCTGTGTGAGTTGATGATAGCAATTTGGTTCTTGGTCAAAGGAAAAGGGTGAATTTTCCCCTCATCAGAAGTGGGTGGAGAGGGAGGAGAAAATGGAGAGTGTAAACCACTTTCCTGTCTCCCCATACTGGGCTTGCAGTAGGAAAGATGCTGTGTCTATAAAAGTTTTTTGAGCCCGTACCCAAGTGCTGTTGGCTCAGAGTCTGGGTGACAAAATGTCACACTAAGCAGGGAGAAGGCTAGTGTTCCCATATCCCTTCCATTCTGCCCGAAGGGGCCACCACCAGAGTTCCTATGGGGACAAGACACAGAGAACAAGATAATGAAAGGGCTGGGCATGGAAGCTCAAGCTTATAGTCTTAGCACTGTGGGGGGCTGAGGTAGCTAGATTGCTTGAGCTCACAGTTCAAGACCAGCCTGAGCAAGAGCGAGACCCCATCTCTAAAACATAGCCAACATTGTGGTGGGTTCCTGTAGTCCCAGCTACTTGGGAGGCTGAGGGAAAAGGATTGTTTCAGCCCAAG
Organism: Arctocebus calabarensis; assembly: GCA_963573935.1. Classification (NCBI taxonomy): domain Eukaryota; kingdom Metazoa; phylum Chordata; class Mammalia; order Primates; family Lorisidae; genus Arctocebus; species Arctocebus calabarensis. The sequence goes on along the minus strand of CAUYON010004723.1, from coordinate 24,831 downwards.
TTTGAGGTTGCTGTGAGCTATGACTCAGCGTGACCAAAAAAAAAAATCATGGGAGTCTCCCAGCTATGAATATGGAGAACACATTCTGGTGGGAATTCCAGAAAATAAGCATTGAAGGAAAGGGGAGATGGGAAGCCAGGTCTAATTTGATGAGCAGATGAGGGCTGGGAGCTGGCAGGAATCTACTAGTAATGTTGCCTCATTTGCATCATTCCCTATAGAGCATCATCCTCTTCTCTCTCTGAGTCTGGGACCTAGTGAAGTAGCACATACATAATCACTCACTAGTAATACAGTAATATGGTTGCTAAGGTATTGCTCTTTACCAATGTGTGGGAGAGGAGCTAACACAGTCAGATGGCTGCTTGGGAAAGAGTGGGCATTCAGGCAGCATCCCTGGTCTCAAAGCTCATACTCTTTCATTCTAAGATAATTTTTCCTCTAAATTTATTTTGAACAAAAATAAAATATCTTTCATAAGTTAAGCATAGAAATACTATATGTCCCAGCAATTCCACCCCTAGGAATATACCCAAAAGAATCCAGAACAGGTAACCAAACAAAAACATGTACAAGAATTTTCCTAGCAGCACTGTTCACAGTAGCAAAATGTAGAAACAACCCAAATACCTACAAACTGACAGATGGACACCCCTACTGTGGTATGTCCATACAATGGAATAGTATTCAGTCATAAAAAAGAATGAAATGCTGATATATTCTGCATGGTCGACAAACTTTGAAAACATATGCTGAATGAAAGAAGCCTGTCATAAAAGACCACACATTATATGATTCCAAATATATGTTATGTCTAGAATTGGAAAGTCCATGGACAGGAAAAGCATAATAGTGGTTGCTGGTGGCTAGGGGTGGGGAGAATAGTGAGACACCACTAATGGGTACAGGGCTTCTTTTGGAGGTGATAAAAATGTTCTAGAATTAGATAGCAGGGACATGATGGTTGCACAAAACTGTGAATGTGCTAAGTGCCATGGAGTTGTACACTTTAAAAACAGTTAACGTGGTGAATTTTACATTATGACTTTTTACCAAAAAATAGCTGGGCATTGTGGCAGGTGCCTGTAGTCCAGCTACTCAGGGGGCTGAGGCAAGAGAATCGCCTAAGCCCAGGAGTTGGAGGTTGCTGTGAGCTGTGTAATACCACGGCATAAAGTGAGGCTCTGTCTCTACAAAAAAAAAAAAGACAAAGAAAACCGCAAGAATCAAACATTTAAATAGAAATGTTCACACATTTCAGGTGCTTTCTTTCTCAGCAACCTGTTTTCTTGATTTTAGTGCAATAATATCTTCCCCATTACAAAGTAGGTAGGCAACCTCATCTAAGCAGAGCACAGTTGAGACTCAGGAAGACGGCAGGGCTGGCTCTAAGGGCCCTTCAGTACCCGCGCTAAGGCCTGCAGGGTGAGCCCGAGACTGAGCCTCTTCATGTGCTACAACTTAGTACATTCCCAGCTCATCATGATTCTCTGAGTTATCAAGGTAACTCCACTCTGTGTCTCGGCCACACAGTCCTTGCCTTCTAGATTTGCTCTCTGCCTCATTGCATGGAAAATTATGTGTTCCTTGATTCATTTCTAAGAACTTTGAATATTTTAAAGGAGTTTCGGGAATAAATTATGTTATATAAACTCAGGTCCCCAATGTTTTTCGTTAGGACATTCCTCTGAAACTTGGACCAGGTGTTCCCTGGCAAGGCAGCCACAATATATCCGATAGGACGCTGGCCCTTGGGTCTTTCAAATGTGGGGCAGGGTGGTTTTTGAAACAGGACTACTATGAAAGTCAAATACAATAATTACAAGCTATTAATTATTGAGTCAGCAGCAAGAATTCTCTGTGTTTATGAAATGCTGATACTAAAAGCTAGTGTGTGTTAGACATTTGTGCACTCCGCATATAACCCAGGGCCGGGCACTAGGGTAAGCACTTTACACAGCATCTGTGTACATGCATGAAGGGAGTTCTATTTTAGTTTAAGTTAAAAATAAGGAAACTAAAAAAGAAAGATGGCAAATAACTTATCCTGGTCCCAGAGCCAGTAAATGATTGAGCCAAATTTGACCCCAGTGGACTAAGCCAGTGTCAATCTGAGCCTGACTCTTGAGTATAACATGTCATATTCTTCATATAATGTCAAGGAAAGAGTCAAGCAGAACTGAGGGATGCAATCAATACTTCTTCAAAGCGACTATGTTTCTATGAAATTACACCCAAAGGTCACTACAGCCAGCTCAAAGCTTGTTGTGAATGTCTCTTTTCAAACTCCCCATCAGAAAACATTCATTTCAGTAGGTTGATTACTGAGAAATACTTCCACTTCAGTGGGCATGTGTGTACCAGGAAAATGAGCAGATGCTCCTAATGAAGGGCTTGTTTTCCTTCTTTTTTTCCTGGAGATCCTGTTAAACATTTACCAGCATACCACTGGCTACAATAATTTCTCTTAGCAGAAAGAATTAATAATAATATCTGATAATGATAAAAACAGCATTTTTCCCCCTTCATTTGCAAGGTTATGAATGTAAACCACAAATTCAAGAGGATTCCTGGTGGTGAGTCTCAATCTTGAAATAACCAAAGGAAAATTAGGAAGAAACCTGAGATTGGAAGCAGCCTCTGGATTTGTGCTGTTCCTGGGCCACAGCTGCCATTCTTTGAAACAGACACTAAACACCTACCTTGGGTTGTCCCATTTAACCATATGGCAGGCGGTAGGTACTGTTATCGACTGAGCTTTAAGAATGAGCCTCAGAGAAGTTAAGTAACTTGTCTGAGCTGACAAGTGGCTGAGCCAAGAGCTGAATCCAGGCAGAGCATTTCCAGAACCCACCTTCTCTACCACTGGGCTTTATGACTTCAGTATTTTTGAATTCACCATTTCTCTTAGGGACTTCTGCTAAGGATCTTCTTAGATATCGTGGTGTAAGCTAAAGTTAAGGCTGTTGTAGACAAGCCACCAAGGCCAAACCATGTTGGTGATTGCTCACATGATCTCGGGCTTGTCATGAGGTGTCAGGGATCTCCCCAACAGGTGCCGAGAGGGAAGGAACTAGTTTGGAGTAAGGAAAAAAAAAAGTGAGCAAGATCTTTCGGATAATTAATTCAACACACATATTTTGGGTACCTATGATGTGTCAGGCATAGTTCAGGGTGCCAGGGACAAAGCAAAACCAAAACAGTCAAGTCTCTGCACTAAACAGAGCTTATACGCTCTACCAACCACTAACATTTATTGAGTGCTTGCTGTATGCCAGCACTCTGCTAAACTGTCTTTCCATGTTGGGACAAGGGCAGGACCACTGGTACAAATTACTTGAGTAGGCTGTGATCTTTTCCCAGGTATGTAAATGGGAGTATTTAACTACTTCACTGGGTTATTGGGAGAATGAAATGAGGTGATAATTTGTGTGTGGAGTTTGGCATAGTGTTTGGTGCATAATAAGCCATGTGTGCTAGTTTTTTGTTAGCACGACAATTCCCTTTCTCTATGAGAAAGGTACACCTACATTGGGTTGTCCTATTAACCACATGGCAAGCGGAAGGTACTATTATGCCACTTCACAGACGTATAAACTGAGGTTCACAGGGACTGACCATCTAGCCAGGGTACGTATTGCCATTGAAGTATCAGATTGGGAAACAGGAAGGGATTAGATGGAACAGGCTGAAGGCCTGTTAAGTTGGAAGAAGAAAAGAGAAAAGAAGAAAGTCATGGGCAGAGAGGGTAGTTTTACGCAGAGTGACAAGATATAGGGGAAGCATTTGGGAAATTGCCAAATATGAGCGACCCCAGGAAGACTGACCTCTTTCATTAGTCTGGACTCTGGCTCATCTCTGGGAAACCTTTCCTCACTGCCACCTACGCCCTACTAGCTTAGATTAGGTATCTCCCAACCCCCACAAACTGCCCTGCAGTCCTGCGTTATCTCGTTCTCAGCATACATTATGTTGCACTGATTGACTATTTGGGTCTTTGTGTACCTTTCCAGGCCAGGGACCTACTAATCTCCCCAGGCTCAGCACGCAGCACTGCTGGTTATAGCTCAGTAAATGTGAGTTAATCTGGGCGGGAGACTACCTTTATGATCAAGAAGAGACTAAGCATCAGATCTTTCACCTCCAGGAGAAGTTTATAGGCATAAACACGTATTTAGAAAGGGGAGTAGAGTTTTAGGACCTTTATGGCCTAATAACAGTAGTCCCCATTATCTGCAGTTTTGCTTTCCACAATCTGGAAATCTCTTACTGTGTTTGATTTATAAATCAAACTTTATCATAGTTTTGTATGTATAGAGGAAAGCATAATATACAGAGGATTCAGTGTTATCACAGTTTCAGGCATCCCCTGGGGATCTTAGAATGTGTCCTTGGATCAGAAGGGACTATTATGTCTACAAAGGAAGGTCATGTGTCTGCTCTTACAAAGAAACTTAGTAGGGCTTTTAGGATCCTCACAGGGTTTTGAATAGAGCGTCCAAGTTTCTCAATACCCTGGAAACCACCCTCAGGATAGGTGAGTGATCACAGATCGCAGAGCTGAGATGGGCCCCTTGTCCCCTGGATGTGCCATGATTTGTCTGATGCATGGAGTGCATAGGTTGTTTCCACTCGACTCGTCCATGCTCAGTGAAGAGCATTTCTGAACCCAACAGCCTGTACTCTTGTGCAAGTACATTCCTAGAGGGTAATGACTGGGTCAAAAGCATTCTCAGAAAGGCTTCATTTTAGAAAGTCCAATAGTAGGAAGTGTCCTGTGAAACCCTGGCTAATGACAGTCACTTCAGAGGCACATACCTCAAGCGCCTTTCTCTTGGACTTGTTATTTATCTTTTCTGATTCAACACGAAGGTTCACAACTCTTGCGACCCGGTTTTCCGTGAGATTGACATTGTAGTAAGCGGCAGGAATGCCCAGGAGAGCATGCCAAGAGGAAGAGAAGGCCAAGTCCAAGACAGCAAGAAAAACAACCTTCAAGAAGCAGAAATAGAAAAGATGGCTTGAGGCTCCAAGAAAGGTTATTTCAAAGAAAGAAGGGAAATAAGGCTAATTTCTCCTTGAAAAGGGATCTTACGCAATAAAAGTTTTCCTTTGAGAAACCCATTGGGCTAGTAAATAGCAAGGTTCTGGAGGGAAAAGGTTTTAAAGTAGGAAGAGACCCATAGGATTCACCCCCTTGTTTTACTGATGAAAGGAATCTTAGGGAGTGACTGACTCTCTCGAGGACACGTGGCCACTTGGGAGACTGAGCAGACCAGAGCTCTTGCTTCTCAGTTGTGCTGCATCATGGCCCTTATTTTCCCTTCCATGTTTCTCCACTTATCCCTTTATAATTGCTCTATTTAAGCAATATAGATTATTCATGCAGAGCTGAAACATCATTTTTCTCATTTCACTGAGTTTCAATAGAGACGACAGGGCCTATTCTTAATGGTTAACAATCAAAACCAATTATAGCTCTTTCTTTCCCTCTTGCAAAAAACACACTGTCCTTTTCAGAATGTGGTGTTTTTATTCTATGGCGTCAACAGGCCAATGAGAACAATAATCTGGCAATAAAACCGCCAGAGTAGAAGTATACTAAATGTAATCAAGTAAACCCAGTTATTCAGGATTGTGGAAATAGTGCCATGGATACAAAATAAAGACTAAAAAATAGCTCAAAGGATGCTGAACTCAGGGGCATGAGTCAGGGCACACTCATGTGTGTTTAGCTAGTGATGTGACCAGCTGCAACAAGTTCAATTTCCTCCTGCCCTTTGCAGAGCAGTGGCAAGCCCCCAGATACTTGGTTGGACTGAATCCGAATTCCCCAAACTTCCCAAACTATGCTTAGCTACACCAGAAAAGGCTCCCACTTGGTCCCTATGGCAGAGGAAAACTGAATTAAGAGCCAACCTAAGCCTTAGTCCAGTTAACTACTTCTCCATCATCTATCCATTCCTCCATCTCTCCATCCATAAATCCCTCCTTCCTTCCATTTGTTTATCAAACATTTGTTGAACGTCCTGTATGCAAGGCTTTGATTAGTGACTTTGGAAATGAGTTCCTGATTGACTTTTGGCTTTTCAGTATCCCCAGGTATTTGCTCCTTGTTTATAGAAAGGACTAACCAGTCCCGAGTTTTTGTCCATCTGTGGAATTTATATGGATATGGTTGGTCTTCTGTATGTCATTTTAAGTAGCAGAGCTGGAGAAATGAAGCAAGAAAAAGAATTCTGTATTAAAGGGAATCCTATTTTTTGTGGACTCAATCCTGAAATAGTCGTTCTTTTGAAAATCCAAGGAAGAGCTTTTGCCAGTGCATCCTTTAGTGAGGTAGAATGAATTCCAGTGGATCCTAGGAAGGCAGGCCTTATTCAAGAAGGAAATATTCTTAGAGGTCCCTTTCTCATGCAGAGGCAATCCTGCTTAATCCTATACTGGTTGCATTTGAGACCCATGCCCTGAGAAAACTGCACCCTCAGTGCGTAAGAGGCTGTGGGTATAGACCTGCCCTTGTTCTTCCTTGGCAAAATTGCCCATGTTTCAGGTTTTAGGGGACTAAAAAACCCAGAGTTCTCCCTTAAAAGGTCTCAAGATAAGTTTATAAAATATAAGTATCTGAGACTGGGGGTGGCGGCTCATGTCTATAATCTCAGCATTTGGGAGGGTGGATTGTCTGAGCTCATAGGTTCAAGACCAGCCTGACCCAGAGCAAGACCTTGTCCCTACCCCGTCTCTAAAAATAGCTGGGCATTGTGGTGGGTACCTGTAGACCCAGCTTCTTGGGAGGCTGACACAAGAGACTCACTTAAGCCAAGGAGTTGGAGATTGCTGAGAGCTGTGACACCACAGTACTCTACCAAGGGTGACAAAGTGAGACTGTATCTCAAAAAAAAAAAAAGTAACTATCTGAAATCGAAAATAGAAGTGACAAAAATGGATAAGATTAAGCTAACCCCCAATCCTAGCTGTAAACTCTGTAAGGATAGGGATCCTATTGATCAAATTTACTGTTTTAGGCCCAGCAAGGTGGCTCTTACTTACAATCCTAGCACTCTGGGAGGGTGAGGCTGGTGAATTGCTTGATCTCAGGAGTTCGAGACCAGCCTGAACCTAGCGAAACCCTTCTCTACTAAAAGTAGAAAAACTGGCCGGGCATTGTGGCTAGGGTGCCTATAGTCCCAGCTACTTGGGAAGCTGAGCAAGACAATCACTTGATACCAAGCGTCTGGGGTTGCTGTGAGCTATGACACCATGGCACTCTAGGCTGGACAACAGAGTGAGATTCTGTCTCAAAAAAAAAATTACTGTTTTAAAAATATTCCCAATGTATAGAAATACAATGTGCAGTGTTCAACAAATTACTCACTTTAATATCATTACTGTTGCCATCTTTATGGTAAATGTTAGCAGCACCCAAACTACAAAGTTTGAGTGCTACAAAGTTCTGAGCAACAGAAAGTACATCAGACTTGGCGTCAGAAAGCCTGGGTCTGATTTCTGGCCTTTCTGTTCACTAGCTGTGAGCATCAGTTTCATGTCTCTAAAGTGGAGTCGACAGTATCCAGCTCCCAGAGCTGTTGGGAGGATTAGATGGAAGATGCCTAAAGCCCTGGCACATTGCCTGGCACAGTGGTATGTGCTTAATAAATCTGGAGTCCATCGAATAGCATTAAGAGGCTGTGTACATTTTAGCAAAAGGGCAGCACGACTCAGGCACACCAGCGTACACCTGTAGTTGCAGCTGCTAGGACAACTTGAGGTGGGAGGACTGCTTGAGTCCAGGAGTCTGAGTCCAGCCTGGGCAACACGAGACCCTGTCTCTTTAACTTTTTTTTTTTTAATAAAAAGGAAGCACCACTGAAAGAGAAGCTAAAAATCATAAAAATGTCATCTTATTCCAATGACCAAGGCATTTGGTGACTAATATGGAAACATTATTTAATTAATTAATTATTTATTTATTTACTTTTAATTTTCTTTTCTTTTCATTTTTTTGAGACAGAGTCTCACTATGTCACCCCCAGTAGAGTGCCGTGGCATTACAGCTTACAGCAACCTCCAACTCCTGGGCATAAGAGATTCTCTTGCCCCAGCCTCCCAAGTAGCTGGGACCATAGGCACCCGCCACAACACCCAGCTATTTTTTGGTTGTAGTTGTCATTGTTGTTTGGCAGGCTTGGACTGGATTCGAACCCACCAACTCCGGTGTTATGTGGCTGGCGCTCTAGCCGTTGAGCTACAGGCACCGAGTCATGAAAAATATTTTTTAAAGGAAAATTACTGGATAAAGTTTTACTGGTGGTTCTCTGACAATTTTCAGTACTAACCTTATTTTCATGTGAACAAAATAGTTTTCCTGAGTTATCAAGGACTAGCTCATTAAAATTTGCTTTTAAGGTTTTTGCTAAGAAAAATCATCCGAAATTTGGAAATAAAGCAAAGAAGTTATTGTGTGTCCTTGTTTCAAAGACATGTTAGAGAATTGTCTATCAAGTTCACTTAAGGATCATCCAATGCTCTGGGAATTATCTTTTGTTTTTTCACTTACCATTTACTTTAATATTTGTATGGCTGAAAGTTTGTATTGCCCCTCAGATTCATATGTTGAAATCTTAACCCCCAGTGTGGCTGTATTTGGACATGGGGTTCTCTAAGAAAGTAGTTAAGGTTAAGTGAAACTAGGTGCAGTGGCTTTGGCCTATAGTTCCAGCCACTCAGGAGGCTGAGGTGGGAGGATCGCTTGAGGCCAGGAGTTTGAGACCAGCCTGGGCAACATAGTGAGATGTCATCTCAAAAAAAAAAAAAATTAAATGAGGTCGTAAAAGTAAACTTGGCAATCCAGGAAGAGTCCTCATCAGAAACTTCATCGGTCCTTGATCTTGGACTTTCAGCCCCCAGACTGTGAGGCAGTTTAAACAACATAAATTTGTTGTTCCACCTAGACAGTGGAACTTGGATATGACAGCCTGAGCTGACGAAGACACTAATACTTAAAGTCCAGCTTCTGTAACTTTGTCTATTAACTATAGAAGATTGATCAGTTGTTTTGTAGGTGTTTCTAGTAGTGATGTCAACTCTTTCTGTTTGTAGAAACGAGAGCCCGAAAGACTAGTTTTACTGATCTGCAGGTTACTAACCATTTTGTATCTAATGCTGTAATCTGAGTTCCCATTTTTCTGCTTTGTAATATGCTGTTCATAGTTTCTCCTTTATAGGAATGCTTTAAGATGAAATGTAATGCATATAGCACTTACAGAGCACTGCCAGACACATAGGAGGTCTCAAATAAATTATACTCACCATAGTTATTTACATCAGAAGTCCACAGATGTATTTTGTTTGGTTTGTACAGTGTTAAAAATTTTGAGTGGCTAGTAGGTAAGTCAGAACATTTCACATACTTCAGCTTCTTTTGAAATATCAAAAGATCAGGCAGACAAGGGTTAAATTCTTGCAACCAACAACCCCAAGTGGGTGGCATCTGCCCTTTGGGATGGGCAGGTATTGTCCCCTTGTCACAGGCCACACCCTTTGTTCCTTTACATTACCTGCTTGGTCCTTGAGGTTTCAATCCCTGGCTTAGAGCATCGTCCTCTTGTTCCCTAATGAAATAATCTTCAGCACAGTTTCCAGAGGCCCCAGAACTGGGAACCACCCAATAGGACCCCAGGGTGCTTTAGAGGAGTCCTTGGAGGGCTCCTGGTTCAATCTGGTGATAAGGGAATCCTCAGAGGGCCTTGGCTCCTTCTCATCTTTTCCCCAGCCCTGCTGGAAGAGCGTGATGTGCTCCGAGTGTAGGACACCTCCTGAGACTCTCTGAGGTCCTGTGCGTCCTGCCCAGATATTCTTCATGACTTGATGGCTTGTAGCCCTGTGGCTGAGCATGGGACTAGCTAATAATAATAATTAACCTTAGCATAGAGCGTTCCCCTATCACCATCACAGCCCACAATTTGGAGTAGGTATCACAGGTCCACAATCTGAAATTCCAAAGCTCTCAAACTCCCAGTTTTACTACAAGAAATCTTCTTGTAGTAAAATCTAACCTGAACCAGCACAAAACTATACGTGGTCCTTATTTTTCTCACCTAATTATAAATACTCTCACATTTTGCTGCAGAAATGCTAAGATGTTTGATTACTGGGTTGCGTCTTCAATCCTGTTAGAGGCATGGTATTCCCATGGCACTAACTTTCTAAAGTTTGAAAACCTGGCTCCAAGTATTCCAGGTGAAGTATAGAGAACATGTATTATTCCCTTTTTACAGATGAGGAAATAGTATCCTTGGGTGGCGCCTTTGGCTCAAAGGAGTAGGGCGCCGGCACCATATACCAGAGGTGGCAGGTTCAAACCCAGCCCCACCCAAAAATTGCAAAAAAAAAAAAAAGAAAAGAAATAGTATCCTTGAGGAATTAAAAAGGAAAATCCACATGATTTCCTGACCACCCACCAGTCAGTCCTGCCTGATCCGTGGCCTTGGGCAACTCATGTGGCCTCTCTGGATCTCACTTCCTCAGTCTATAAAATGCAGGGCAGCATGTCCAGCTGCCTGCCACACACCTAGTGGGTATTAGGTCATTTCGTTCTCTCTAAACCTGTAACATGGGTGGTGTTGTTATTATCTCCACTTTGTGTTGTTATTATCTCCACTTTGCTGATGAAGAAATGGAGCCTCAAGGAACTGAAACCCCAGTCAGTGGAGAGCTGCCATGGGACCAGGTCTGTGTGTGCGTGGATCAGACACCCTTTCGGGATGTTGGAGGGTCCTCGAAGCTCTAAAAAGAGTCCCTCTCTCTTATATCTCTGTCAGATTTCTTCACTGAACAAAATACCCGGCCTATTTTACCTCCCACTCCTCACATTCCAGCAGCCTGAGAGGGAGGCCAAGAAAGCTTTGAAAATGCTATTTACTGGCCCCCATCTCCTGCCGCCCAGGGGAGGGTTAAAAAATGTCCACTTTCAAGCCATTGGGGGCATTTTTCTAGGACCTCAACTTGGTGGTCTGTCTGGCTTCCTGCTGTAAAGATTTCTGCAAGTAGGTGCAACATTTCTCTAGGGGCTTTTAGCCCCAATAGGTCTGAGACTAGCAGACCCAGTTCCTATTAATGAGGTCTGTCCCTCCTCCTTCCTTCCATCTCTCCTGGATGATTCTGCACCTCTCACTTGAGAAATCACAGGAGCGTCTAGCTTCCTCACAGGAAGAGGGCTGGGGACCTGGCTGGAAGAGTGGTCCTTCTCCAGCCCATTGAATTGACCAAGGAAGGAGTGGCTCATTCCCATGATGTCACATTTTTCAACCTAGTTGCTGAGGAAAAATGTCTCTCGGTGAGAAATACTACAGTGGTTTGGGAAGCCAGCTGCCTGTACTCATAGGCACTGGTGGCTTCTCTATCCTCAATCAAGAGAGGCTGCCAGGAGGGAACACAACACATATAGACAAGGGTCTGGTATCTCCCTCGTGACCCTTTAGCCCTTTGACTTGACCTCACTGAAACTGTTTCCTCATCTGGAAAGTGGGGATGAAAACCTCCACTTCTGCCTATCTCAAAGAACTGAGGGGAAAATTGCAGTGGTAAAGGATGTGATGATCTTTACAAACGTCACATACAATTATCATGGAAGCCTGAGGGCAATGGATGAGTTACTACTAAGGATGAGGAAGAGAGGTCACAGGAAGTCAGATGTACAAAGAGATGAGATCAAAAGATCAGTCCATTGAACTCCAACAGTTCTTGACAGATGATCCTGGGTTTACACATGTATTTCCAAGATATACCCCTTTTCCTGTCTGAGGATGATTATGAATTACTGGGTTTTAAGAATGACTGGGAAATTCTGTTTCAGTGTCATTCACAGGCATTTTTATGCCTTAAGATTGTGATCAGTGCAAAGAATGCAACCGGAGTAGAAATCAAGAGAAACAACAGATAGCAGAAACAAACCAGCACCTGCTTTTCTGGTAGGGAAATTATTAGAGACAGATTATAAACAAGCTTTTTATTATTACTTGGATGTGTATTTGAAGGAAATAGTAAGCTCTAAAAAATGTATCAGATATGGAAAAGATCCAAATAGAACTTCCAGAAATAGGTTGTATAGGAACAGAAAGTAAATACATCAGAGTTTAAGTTGGAGGGACTGCTTAGCTGAGAGAAGATGAATGTTCCTATAATGGAAAGAAGCATTAGGCTTGGTGTAGCTGGAGCTGTGAGTGGTAGGAGAAGGGAAATAAAAAAATAGCTCTAGAATGAGGGAGGGGTGGGGAAAGGAAGAGCAGATAGAGGGAAGGAGTGAGGGGGGTGGGGTCTTGGTGTGTGCCTTTTGGTGGCAAAACACGATTGTAAGAGGGACTTTACCAACAAAGGCTACCGGTGTAACATGGTTCCTTGCACCCTCAATGAATCCCCAACAATTAAAAAAAAAAGATGATTAAACATAGTATATTTATGTGTTAGCCATTTGTTACAATATTATTTTATTTTGTTAATATATTATTTCTTTCTATCAGTAAACTACTCTTACACAACAAATGAGATATTTTAAAAATAAATCTTTTGTTTCTTAAAATACCTCTCATATGTTACTATCTTGTTCTATAAAAAATAAAAAGAAAATGGCGAAACTATATTTTCTGCTTCAACCACTAAATAGGATTTCTACACAGCACAAATGAATATGCCAGCTAAAGAAATATAAAACTTAGGTCTCTGGCTCTGTTATCTGTGCTGACCATCCTTCTATATAACAGTTTCCATTAACAGAATGATGAAATGGACAAATGTGAATTCTTCCACACTTGCTGGAGAGGAAAAGCTATTGGCTATTAACACATCAATAAGGGACAATGAAAGTTCCCTCTACATTTCTAAATTCTTCATAATGTCACTCAGTGTATTTGAAGATTTTTTATCTGCTTTTTCTAATAAACTTTTTGAGGAACTTATCACACTGAATCTCTTGGTTCAGTGTGTTGCTTTTCAACAGCTGACAAGATTTGCATTTGTTTCATTATTAAGAGTCTTTAGGTATTAGAAGTCACGCTGATGTGGCTTCTATACTTCAGTAATGCAGTTTACATGTAAGAAGCATACAAAATGGTGTTATCAATTAATTCTTTAAATAGCACCCCTTCTATAATCAATTTTCTAAGTTTCACTTATTTTTAAAACTCTGTTAATAGTTTTTGCTTAATTCTGCTTCCAACTATTCTTACGTGTATTATTTAAGATACAAGGCAATGTTTAATTCTCCACACACTCTCTCGATGGTTTCAGAAAAAGGCTGATTTACCTTTAGATTCATTCATACTTTTCACACTAGAAGTTTTAATACTGTCCTTTTAAGTTAAATTTATTCTTTCCTCAGATAGTTTACAGGTTAAAAACTAATCTACACTGTGTTGGCGATGTCTTTTTGTGTTCGTATCCTAGTCACTTTGATTGTTATGCAGGGTTTCCCTTCCCTCAAGTTGATTTCAAGACAGTTTGTTAACCTCAAACATGTATATTTAATCACTTATAAGTAATTTAACCCTAAGTCTAACATGATTTTATAGTTCTGGGGACATTTTTCTTTAGCCCTTAAGCAATGACATCTAGGTTCTTACCTTAGGGGTGACAACCTTACGGGTGTGTGTTCATCCATCCTTTTGTCCACACACCCATCACACTGTTCATTGAGAGTCAGCCCTTTTCAAAGTGAATAGAGCGGAGCCTCCACACTCCTTCATGATCGCGGTGCTAGAACTCTGTAAAGTGTGTTTTCCTTGCTTTGTGCTACTCACGCCCACTTCATTAATCTCTGTCAGTAAGTAGAAGGGAAAGTTGCAGGGCCAAACTTTCCTCCCTGTTTTCTGTTTCTGCGTCTTTGACTCTCCATCGTTACACTCTCTGTTCTTTCTCTCATCCCAGCATCACCACTTTCTCCTCAAGTTTCAGCAGCCCTAGTTGACTGCAAAACCCAAATCCCATTCCTTTGTACGTCTGAAAGACACGAGTACCAACCTACAGCAGCCAGCTCTTAAAAGGCTGGCAGGACACATCAGGACCTTCACAAGTTCTAGGTATTTATGTCATTGTGGGCTATGTCTAACATTAAAGAGAAATTCAAAGGCTCGGCGCCTGTAGCTCAAGTGGCTAAGGCGCCAGCCACATACACCAAAGCAGGTGGGTTTGAATCCAGCCGGGGTCTGCCAAACAATAGCCGGGCGTTTTGGCGGGCACACGTAGTCCCAGCTACTCGGGAGGCCGAGGCAAGCGAATTGCTCCAGCCCAGGAGCTGAAGGTTGCTGTGAGCTGTGATGCCACAGCACTCTACCCAGGGAGACAGCTTAACCTCTGTCTTAAAAAAAAAAAAAAAATTCAAAGCTGTATTTTACAACTCCAGTAATATAAAGACAAATATATTAATGTTATAAATCAAAACTTTTGTTTGACCTAAAAGTTCATTTTTCTTCAGCTTTCAAAACAAAACAAATCAACATGGGCCTCTACATGTACTTTGGGACTAGGTACTGTGCCTACATTGGCAGTCCTGGGTTGGGGTCTCAGACCCACAGGGTTTCTCATACCAACTCCGAAGGCCCAACAGCGGCCAAGAAGTGGCTCCTCCCCGGCACTCTGAGCCCCGGCTGCATAAGGGCCCTTCCTCCATTTTCTTTTAATCATTCCAATCTCTGTTGGCGGGTTTGACTTCTCTGAGCCTTTCCTCAGCTTGTAGATGGTCACCTGCTCACAGTGTCCTCAGTGGTCATCTCTGTTTATGTTACTGCGTCCCAGTTTCCACTCTTCATAAGGATCCCACTCTTACCTGACTGGGGCCCACTCCAATGGCCATTTTTAAACTAATTATGTCTTTAAAACTTCTTTCTCCAAATACAGTTACATTCTGTGGTACCAGGGGTTAGGTCCCCAACATATAACAGGGGACTCAATTCACCCACAAAAAGTGGATTTGCTGACACTTATTTACTTAAAACCATATCAATGGGGCATTGTCCTTAAATTCAACTTTAGAGTTTGCAAACCTAATTTAAAGAATATTCTTGAACATATACACAGGTTGGCCAAAAGCATACATACACATTTTAAGAAAACAAAAAACTGTATAAAGATTATAACATTCAAGTCATGCTTGACTTCTTCCATTACAGGAGAATCAAGATATGCTATACTAGATAACACATGTTATTCACACGTACTGAGTATTACAAGATTAATATGGCTTTATCCTTTATTACAATGTGTATTCATTTTTTGGCACCCCCTGTATATCAATTCATATATTTGAATGAATATATCTGTGGCCCTATTTTCTTAGGAGACTGCAGAGTACCTTCATTTTTAATTTATAGTTATCCTAATTATTATCTTTTTTCACTCCCAAAAGTATTACATACTCTACAAAATACATGTGATTGGTGGCATTTTTGGCAAACTCTATGTCTTGTTGATTTGAGGTACTTGCTTTGATTTGTATTGAGTCAATATATTTATTTTCTATTTACGAGTTTTGTTTTCTAAAAATGTTCATATATTTTTCTGAATTTCTGTTGAGTATGTGCTTTTTTAAAATTGATTTTTATGTGGGCAGCTATCATCGCTGCTTTTTTAATTGTCTCTATATTTTCACATCGACTAATTAAATTGTTATCGTCTTTAGGTCTCAGGTTAAAAATGATCGCCAACATACATTTTCCTAGGATTTTTCCCATCAAAAAACAGAGTAAGGAGCACTTCTTAAACGTTGGGTTCATTTATTCATATATGACATTTGGCATATCTCCTTACACAGAATTGAAATTATTGTTTTACTTTTTGGTTTTTCCACTAGATTACATTGTTAAGATCAAGGACTTTGGTTTGTTTACTGAAGATCATAAGTAATTAAGAGTCTGTGACTTTAAAATATACTCAATAAACTTTTTGCGGTCTGGCTAAATGAAGGAAGAAAGGAAAGAGTGAAGGTTGATATTGAGCTATATTTTGTAAACCATTTGAGTTTGAAAACAATTGATTCCAAAGTATTTGAAGATCTAGTCACTTAGCATATTTCATATGCATACCTTCAAGTCCTGAATTTAGCCACGAAGTAAATATCCTGCAACATGTAGTAATTTCTATACCAGCAGAAATAATTTTTTTGTTTGTTTATGTTGAGACAGAGTCTCAGTTTGTCACCGTTGATAGTGTGTCATGACGTCATAACTCATAGCGATCTCAAATTCTGGGGATCAAGTGATTCTCTTGTCTCAACCTCCTGAGTAGCTGTGACTACAGGCTACTGCCACAACACACAGCTAATTTTTCTATTTTTAGTAGAGACAGGTCTTGCTCTTTTTCATGCTGGTCTCAAACTCCTGAGCTCAAGCAATCCACCTGTCTCAGTCTCCCAGAGTGCTAGCTAGGATTACAGGTGTCAGCCACTGTGCTCAGCAATTTTTTTAAGTTGTTAAAAAGCATTTCTATTATTCGTAGGTTAAAATCATCTATGGCGTTCAGGAAGGGTTCATAATACAGAAATTTGTTGTTTGTTTGTTTGTTTGTTTTGTCACGTCATTATACAAACTATGTAGCACAAGACCTGAACTCAGAAACTCACAAGTTTGGACCTTAGTTCCACTAATTCTAGTTTTGTGACTTACTCTGTGTTACTGATATGGTCTGATTCCTAGTCTCATCATCTGTAAAATAAAGGTGATGATAATACTATTATCTACCACATAGATATGAGGCTTATATGTGTAAGAGAGAAGGTCTACTAAACATTAGCACAGTGCAATTAGGACACTAAGATATCATCACTATTGATATCATCTTTCTTAGGTGGCTGGAGCTTTGTTAGAATGTGACAAATTGGGAATATTTTCACTGACCTCTCCCTCACTTTTCAAGGCTAAGGAGTGATATATACCTATTAGATTGCCACAGAAATTAAGCTAGCATTGACTATGATAGTCAGTCATAGTGTGAAAAAGAGACCAACCTGTCAGTTTGTAATGAAATGGGGTTGAAACTGCATGTATTCTTACATATCAACATAGTAGGATGAGCCTACAAAACTTCTCATTAAGAACCCATGGTAGGTGAGGCTGCCATGTACACCCTGAATATTCCCAAACTTTAAAAAATATTTTATGATTTCTATTTCCTTCTAGAATTTCCCTAATAATCATTTCAATATTTTTAAAACTATAAGAATATTTATAACATGTGATATACACAGACTGGTGCCTTTGGCTACCATACGGTTGATTTTGGCCGAGGATGAAAACAAAAGGATTCTTCATTGGTTCTAGTGATGCCTGATTATTTTGGGATCTCTCTGAAATGGAACACATTTTGGGGTATACATATCCAGTTTCGTGGTTGAAAGAACAGGGAGCTCGCTGAATGGTGACATTTCAAAAGGTCCCAGAAGTGCCTTATTTCTCAGTATTGTTTCATCATACCTGAAATTACAAGAGCATTTTGAGTGGGTAGATTTTTCCAATTTTCACAAGTGAGTTCAGGAAATTTGAATACTGTGGAATGAATAACCCTTTCTTATTTATTTCCTTTCTGAGGAAGTTGTTTTCTGCTAATTTTCTCGTACATGTGTAGGGGCTAATCTATACAATAGGCAAAGACTGGGGACTTTGTAGGAGCCCTTGATAGAAAAACTAAAGGAAGCATAGTTGTTTAAAAATTATATGTATATATATTACCCCTGAGGGTAACACTCTACTCCTGCCATATATATAGATGGTGCCAAAATGCATACACATTTTAAGAAAGGAAAAAACTATTAAAATTATAATACTCAAGTCAAATTTGACTTCTGTAATTACAAAGGATTCTCAACTGTGACTTGTATTCATCTTTTGTTATTGATGTATATTAAATATTACAATTTTAATAGTTTTTTTCTAAAAATGCATGTACATTTTTGCACCCTCTGTGTATACATGTACACACACACACAAATGTACCTGAGTGTCAGATGTAAGAATAGTTTAATTTAACATAATACTTTCATTTCGAGTCAACTGCCCATCTGCTACTGTGTTGAGGGGAAAACATCTTTCATAGTGTGTATTAATCTATACTTTTTCAGTCTAAAATACATTTCATTTAATTTATATCTGTTAATGTGCTTATGTCTGGGTTGCATAATTATGAATGCCTTTATATATTTTATTATAATTCATAAAGCTTTTAAAAAAATTATATGTTTGTTTAACTGGAAGTAAAAAAAAAGTAAGGACGTGTCCATTAGATTTCTACCCACACAAAACTTGTAGCTTCCTAGTATCTCTGATCAATCATGAAGCAATGTGTTTTAAAGAAATTTTAATGGAGCAATATGTAGTTATTCAAAGTCGATATAAATGAGTGAGTTTCAACCACTGCATCAATACAATCAGAAAGAGAATTGATGAAAAGCAAAGTTCAGGTTACTTTTGATGATTTTAGCTTACCAAAATAAGCCCTAAGGGAAAAAAAAATCAAAGCATTCTCCAAACATCAATTTTAAGAAGAGCAAAATCAAAGAGCTTTTACCAAATTTCATACAGAAATGAGTCAGAAAGCTTATATTCATTTCACTAAACATTTATTCAGGGTCTATGCTGTGCCTACCAGATACCACCATAAGCTTGAGATGTGTACAAGAAAGCAATGATTATAGAGGAAGTGTTTTAAATAAATATGGAAAATATCTGAAATGATGAAAGAAAAGTTACTAGAGGCTTGTTTCTGTATTTTGTACAGAAATAACAGTGGGCAGAAGCATGTGCTTATTTCCCTCTCCTGGATAATTTCTGTGGAAGTTACTTGTATCCATTCAACACCTTATTTGTCTATCAAGTGCCATATTTTCTAGGGCCATTGCTAGGCATCTCAGGTCTAAGTAGATCTGCCTTCGTGAGGTTTTCAGTCTGGATGGTGTATGGAGATTCACAAGTAAATATAAAATGAAAACCTATGGCAAATACTTTAAAGGAAAATCTTAGATGGTTGTGAAACCATATGGAAGGAAGAAAGATAAGACAAAGTCTGGATGACAAAGAATCCTTGCTTACGGAACAGACATCCAAACTGAGATTAGAAAGAATTGACTACATTATTGTGAAGGGTGAGGAAAATAATGTAGAAAAGTACCACAAAGTCTTTAGCCTTTAGCTTTGGAATAGCTTGGCAGTGGAAGAGTCAATATAGGACTGTATATATACTGATGCCTATACAGGGGACCCACCCAAACTGCAGACTTAGTATTTAGGAAGACCTTGGCAACCTACAGAACAGCCTCTGCAAAGTAAGTATTGGATGATGACATATAAGTTCTTCAAATACAAATTTTAAGAAGAAATGTAAGAATGTAATGGCAGTTGCAAAGGGAGACCCAGGATGAATATGGTAATTTAGCAAATACCTATTTGGCAGGTTAAATTCATATATTAAAACCCTAAACCTCAGTGTGATAGTTTTTGTAGATGAGGCTTTCTGTCGGTAATTAGGTTTAGACGAGGTCATGAGGGTGAGGCCCTTATGGTAAATTAGCATCTTTCTAAGAAGAGACACCAGAAAGCTCTCTATCTCTTTCTGTGCCTTGTGAGGACACAGCCATAGGTGGCTGTCTACAAGCCAGGAAGAAAGCCATCACCCTGTTGGCACTCTGATCTCAGGCTTACACTCATACTATAAGTTTGTTCCTGTTTTTTAAGCCATTCAGTCTATGAAATTTTATTATAATATCCTGAGCTGACTAAGATATTCAAAAATTAATGTTTGATTTTTTTCATGTCAACATTTAAAATTGGCCAGTCCTATTTTTACTTACAAAATCAAAAGACCTTGTCCAGTGTGGTCACCTTGCCACAGGATATCATTTTGCTCAAGCTGGGTAGTGGTTGCTCGATTAAATCAATTATATAATCCAGTTCACTTTTTAACCCATAGTTTGACCTTTAGCTCTCCATGGATGGCCCCTCTCTAGGAATTCAGGTGTGTGATCCCTTCACTAAATTAAGCAGATCTAGAAATGTAATGATGGACATTAAAACCAGAAAATAATGTACTGGATTTAGAGGGCCAATTATTTTTTATCTCTAAAAATATTGAGTTTTATTATATTAAAACTATAATAAAAGGGAGGAAGCAGAAAACTTTGGAATTTCCTACATACGGCAGATGAATGTGTTATAACGTCAGTTTATTTTTTGATAAGTTCCCTCGTACCTTCCCATCTTTTACCTTATTCTTGAGGGCTTCATTCCAGTAATTGTCCCCAGCACCACATCACCACATGAAAAATAATCTTGGCGATAAAGGAAGTAATGAAATGACAAAGAGTCAGGTAAGAAAATAATTGGAATTAAGAAAGAAGAGGACATCATTTTTTGAAGTATCAAATCTACTGTGATTTCAGAAAATTATTAGACTTTTGGTTGAACTCTCCCAAGAGTACCTTCCTGTTCTTACAAAATTTCTTGGTCATATTTTTCTTATTCACAAGGAAGGAGAACTTGGCATTTGCTCAGCAGGGATATATACATAGCTTAAGATACAGAAAGATATTTTAGAAATTAATCCTGAATTTTAGTCAAGAAAGAATCTTGAGAAAATCAGCCGAAAGAGGTGGAAAAAAACAGAAACAAAAACAAAAACAAACAGAATAGCATGGCATATACTCTGAAATCTTTTCTCTATTTCTTCTTTATTGAAGATTTATGCTTGTAGAGTTAGTATTTCCCCAACTCTTTACCAAATCTTAATTTTCTTCCCATCCAAAATTTTACTGTTACAATCTCATTTCAACAAAAGAGTCACTATCAGTTCTCCCAAGATGGAGATTTGCACAGATAAATTTCACTGGATTATGCTCTGGAATACAATGCCTTTCAGGGAATGAACAGTCAGAAAGCAGGAGTGGGTAAAGAGAAGGTGCAATGTAGTCATAACAGAAGTTTCAGTTTATTTTATAGTCCTTACAATTATTATTTTCCAGTGTTTTTATAGTATTTCACCAACTTGTCCTTTCCCTTGCAATAATATAACTAGTATCCCATTCCAGTTTTCCCATTCATAAGGTTTGTACCATTATACTATGTCAGAAGCTATCTGAGTTTCCTGTGCCATCAGGGGTTGAGTTCTCATTGCAAGGTGACCAGAAGGTGCTATAGCTTTATAATCTCATATTAGTGTACTTCTTTCCATCTCACAATGGATTTCTACTGGGTTATCTCAATTTTATAACTAGATGAATCTGACAGGCTTAGCTTATGATGTACAGTCCTTATTGTATGGCCATGAGTTGCCCTATCGTCAGGCTATCTCCACCAGGGCACAGCAGTATTCTAGGAGCTGTTTTGCGAACAATGTATTCTAGCAGCTCTTTTGTGAATGGCGTATATGCAGAATGGAGAATTTCACTACCATATGACATTGGCTGACTCTGAATATGGACCTGTTTATATTGTGATTCTTCCTTGGAGCTTGCCTCAAACCCTGTGTAGCATTTTTCTTACAGATACCTTCAATACTACATGGTCTATTAAGTTGTACAGGCCGAATGAAAGGGCTGCTGGCAACACAGCTTGGAACTGTTACAAAAGAATTTCCTATCCTAGGTCCAATTTAAAGCTGACAGCCTTTTATGTCACATGGTAAATGGACCAGAACAGTACAATTCTGTGTGGAATACAATGCTGTTCAAACTAAGTCCAAAGAAATCTGCCAACCATCATGCTCTCCTCTTTGTTATAAAAGGTGTGGGATTTTACTTATTCTAGAGGGGGAGGGGTTCCCAACATGCCCCACATGACTGGACTCCTAAACAGATGACTGGTATGACGGGCTCCTGAATCTATGCACAGTTAATTCCCTATAATTTGGAACTCATGATTCTTAGCAAAGCGCCTACCATACTGACTAGTTCTAGTTCATCTGGTTCAGCAGTAAAGAGGACCGATATGATATTTTGTGCAATGTAAAACAGTTATTGGACTATATTATGGTAGTGGCTAGGCTCATTAACCTTGTCCTGAATAAATACCACAAATGTGTAATATTGGCCTTCCAATGTGAATGCAAAATGCATTGTTCTTGTTCTGGATAAATTTGGAAAGCAACTCATTTGCCAAATCAGTGGCTGTGTTCTATTTATCTGAGGTCATGCTAATCTACCTTAGCACACACACTCTTGTGCTAGAGGAGTGCCCTCCCTATTGTCATCTTCCAAGAACCATCTGGTCTTTGTAAGTGTAAGACTGCTAAATTCAGTAGGTATAAAATTCACAAAACATAATGCTTCACCAGAAAACATAGGTCTTTAAGAGCAGCACTTTACTGTGTAAACCCTTTGGGATGCATTTTTGTTCCTAATTTACTATCTTGGCAAGGGAGTCAGCAATTGTAGAGATATTCTTCCACCACTATAGGTCTTATCTGTTGCCCAAAGAACCTATTCAAGGATTCTGCCAATGATCAAGAAAGTCTACTCCAGTTGAAAGTTTGGAGACCTGCTATGATCCAGAAATGAACCAGAATTGCATTTATTATCTTCTCCTCTCATTGATCTTTACTCTAAGCAAGGTAAGGCTCTGGAGTCCCAGGTATAAACGTCAATTTGGATCATAAATCTAACTATCCTTGAAATATCTAGGTGTTCTCATTTTCCCAGTGAACAGTTTGCTAAATAAATGTCCATAGGTCCCTTTGTGGAGGAAATGGTTACCTTAAATACTTGCTGTTGTCCTTTTATAGGGGATCTCCTTCTTACTCCATGGGTTCTGAGTCAAAAAGTTGGTTCAGTTCTGGAAAATGGACCAGAGTATCATGACTTTTTATTAAGGTCATCCTAATATGAAGGTCAACCTCCTGGTTGATTTGCTAGCTGCCCATCCATATCTAGGCCCTAGGGATGCGACCTTCTATTAACTATTGCCCTAGCGCAAGGCAGGCCCCATTCCTGACTGCTAGTCCAATCTTGCTTCTCAGTGTAATTGTGCCTGACTTGCTTCTGCTTGGTAAGGATTGCTGTGTTTTCTGTATCATTTTCTTTTCTTTTTTTTTTTTATTAAGTTATATAAACATAGATCATGAATACATTTATGCATATGTGAGGTACAATATGTTGATTTTTTTATACAATCTGATGTGCTTACATCAAACCAATCAACATAGCTTTTGCCTCATTTACTTGATTAGTATGTTAAGACATTTATGTTCTACACTTGACAGATTTGACTTGTACTATCTCAATATGCTCCATAGGTGTGGTCCCGCCTTTTAGCCTCCCTCTATCAAACCTCTCCCCTCCCCTCCCTTCTCACTCCATTTCCTTCATTGCTATCATTGTTTTGTGATCATATCTATGACTGTCAGTGAAAAAGCTTTAATGTGCTTCTGAAGATGCTGAATGCTTCTTACCAATGTATTCTGTATCACTTTGATAATAAATAAGAGATTACTGTAGGCCCTTCATGAAATCAAGCCAGCTGGAAGCTGTATATAGTATGCTCATTCTAGCAGACCACTTGAGTCTTTGAATCCTTTATTCCATCATCTTCCATGGAAATTTTAGCATTTCACTTGGTATGGACTATTATGTTGTTTAGTAATAGAATTTGTGGTCTGGGATATTCATTATGTATATAATTTGTTTGCAACAACTTTATTTAGCTTTACTATAATTCTTATATTACACAATGTACCCATTAAAAGTGTACAATTTAATGGTTTTTAGAACATCTATAGAACTATTCAGCCATTACCACAATTTTAGAACATTTTTATCCCCTTAGAAAGAAATCCACCCAAAAACGGCCGGGCGTTGTGGCGGGTGCCTGTAGTCCCAGCTACTTGGGAGGCGGAGGCAAGAGATTCGCTCGAGCCCAGGAATTGGAGGTTGCTGTGAGCTGTGATGCCACAGCACTCTCTCCAGGGCGAGAGCTTGAGGCTCTGTCTCAAAAAAAAAAAGAAAGAAATCCAGTGCTCTTTAGCCATAGCTCCCCATTCTCACTTGCTATGCAAACACTAATCTACTTTTTGTCTCTGTGTATTTGTCTGTTTCAGACACTTTATATACATGAAGTCATACAATATGTAGCCTTTTGTGACTAGCTTCTTTCCTTAGTATAACGTTTGCAAGGTTCATCTATGTTGTAGCGCACATCAGTATTTCACTCCTTTTTATTATTGAATAATATTCCATTGTATGGATATACCTCATTCTGTTCATCCATTCATGTGCTAGACATTTCATTTTTCCCATTTTTCACCATCATGAATAATGCTGCGATAAACACTTGTGTATAGTTTTTCAGGTGGATGTATGTTTTCCCCTGTTTTGACTTTATACCTAGGAGTGGAATTTATGGATTAAAAGGTAACTCCATATTTTACATTTTGAGGAATTTCCAGACTGTTTCCAAAGATGTTTGTTTCATTTTATATTCCCATCAGCAATGTATGAGAGTTTCAATTTATCCACATTCTCTCTGAAACTTTTATTATTTATTTTTTTCAGTGATAGTCACTCTAGAGGATATAAAGTGATTTTGCTTTGTGGTTTTGGTTTATTTTTCCTCGCTGAATAATGACACTGAGAATTGTTTAGTGTCCTTATTGGTGCAGAAAATAATCATGGAGAAATGTCTATTCAAATATTATTTCCACTTTTAAATTGCTTCTTTTTACTCATTGAGTTTTTTTTTTTAATAATTTTATTGAATCATAATTATGTACATTGGTGCAATCACAGGGCACGATTCATATACATTCAGAAATATTTTGATCATACTGTTACAGATATCCTTCATGGCATTTCCTTGATCACTATAT
>CAUYON010004720.1:0-11652 GCA_963573935.1 Arctocebus calabarensis | reverse complement strand
AGTATCAATGTCTTTATATAGTGATCAAGAAAATGCCATGAAGGCTATCTGTAACAGTATGATCAAAACATTTCTGAATGTATATGAATCGTGCCCTATGATTGCACCAATGTACAGAATTATGATTCAATAAAATTATTTACAAAAAGAAAAAAAGAAAAAAATGTATGCAAATGTAAACAACAAAAAAAAGGAACTCGAGGGAATCCCAAGATTAAGTGAAAAATAGTAAGAATCAATTTTTGTCAATGAGGAGAGGTATGGGTCCAGTTTCAGTCTTCAGCGTGTGGCTAACCAGTTCTCCCAGCACAATTTATTGAATAGAGATTCTTTTCCCCAGTGCATCATTTTGTTAGGCTTATCAAAGACCGAATGGGGCCGGGTTCATCTCCAGATTTGCTGTTCTATTCCATAGATCTGTGTCTGTTTTTGTGCCAGTACCATGATGGTTTGATTGCTGTAAACTTATTGTATTACCTGAAGTCTGGTAACGTGATTCCTCCAGATCTTTTTTTTTTTTTTATTTCTAAAAATTATATTGGCTATTCAGGGTTTTTCCTGGTTCCCTGTGAAGTGAACTACTTTCCTTTCAAATTCTTCAAAGTATGAGATTGGTGCTATGGGAGGGATTGCATTAAATCTGTAGATTGCTTGGGGTAATATGGACATTTTAACAATGTTGATTCTTCTTAGCTATGTGCCTGGTATTTTCTTCCATTTGTTAATGTCTTCTGCTATTTCTTTTCTCTGGGTCTCATAGTTCTCTTTACAGAGATCTTTCATGTGCTTCGTTAGATATATTCCCAGGTATCTGATCTTCTTTGGAGCTACTGTGAAAGGTACAGAGTCTTTGATTTTATTCTCAGCCTGACTGTTTCGGCATATATGAAGGCTACTAATTTGTGAGCATTGGTTTTGTATCCCGAGATGCTGCTATATTCCCTGATCACTTTTAAGAGGTTTGTAGTTGAGTTCCTGTGGTTTTCCAGGTATAAGATCATGTCATCTTCGAAGAGTTAAGAGTTTGATCTCCTCTGTCCCCATTTGAATACCCTTGATCTCTTTCTCTTGCCTAATTGCAATAGCCAGGACTTCCAGCACTCTGGTGAATAGAAGAGGCAACAGTGGGCATCCTTATCTAGATCCATTTCTGAGTGGGAATGCTTTCAGTTTTACTCCATTCATTGTGATAGTGGCTGTAGGTTTGTTGGAGATGGCCTTGATCATCATTAATAAATGTCCCACCTAAGCCTATTTTCTTAAGTGTTCTTTATCAAGAAAGGATGCTGGACATTATAAAAAGCCTTTTCTGCATCAATTTAGAGAATCAAATGCTCTGTGTTTTTTATTTTATTTGTGTGGTGGATTATATTTATGGATTTATGTATGTTTGACTGACCTTGTATCCTGGGGATAAAACCCATTTGATCGCTGTGTATAACTTTTTAATGTGTCACTGTATTCTACTTACTAAGATCCTTTTTTTTTTTTTTTTTGAGACAAAGCCTCAAGCTGTCACCCTGGATTGAGTGCCATGGCATCACAGCTCCCAACAAACTCCAATTCCTGGGCCCCAGCGAGTCTCCTGCCTCCGCCTCCCAAGTAGCTGGGACTACAGGCACCTGCCACAACACCTGGCTATTTTTTGGTTGCAGCCGTCATTGTTGTTTGGTGGACCAGAGCTGGATTCGAACCTGCCAGCTCAAGTGTATGTGGCTGGCGCCTTAGCTGCTTGAGCCACAGGCGCCAAGGCACTAAGATCTTATTGAATATTTTTGCATTGATTCTCACTAGATAGAAGATTTAACTTCAAGACATGAACCAATGAAAACTAGAAGAGAGTGTGGGGAAAACACTTGAAAATATTGGCCTGGGAAAAGATTTTATGAGAAAGTCACGCCCTGGCAATTGCTGTAACACCAAAAATAAATAACTGGAATTTGATCAAGCTAAAAAGCTTCCACACAGCTATGGGTACCACAAACAAAGCAGACAGCCTTCAAAATGGGAGAAGATTTTCTCATGTTATAAATCTGACAAAGGCCTGATAAGTAGAATTTACAGAGACCTCAAATCAATCAACAAAAAAAGAGCAAACAACCCATTTCTAAGTGGGCAAGAGATTTGAAGACATTTCTCTGAAGATGACAGACAAATGGCCAACAAACACATGAAAAACACTCATCATCTTTAATCATCTGAGAAATGCAAATCAAAACCACTCTGAGATATCACCTAATCCACAGATTAACCCACAGCACCAACTCCCCAAACTGCAGATGCTGGTGTGGATGTGGAGAGGAGGGGCCACCTCTGCACTGCTAGTAGGACTTCAAACTAATACAATCTTTATGGAAAGAAGTAAGGAGAATTCTCAAAGAACTAAAAGTTGACCTTCCATTCGATCCCGCAATCTCATTACTAGGTCTCTCCCCAGAAGAATAAAAATCATTTTGCCACAAGATATTTACACTAGAATGTTTATTACAGCTCAATTCATAATTGCCAAGTCATCAAAGCAACCCAAATGCCCACCAACCCATGAATGGATTAACGAATTGTGGTATATGTATACCACGGAATACTATTCAACCATTAAAAAGCCGGATCTTTCACATATTTTATGTTTACCTGGATGGAGTTCAAACACATTCTTCTCAGTAAAGTATCTCAAGAATTGTAAAAAAGTATCCAATGTACTCAATGGAACTCCAATATGATACCAATAGATAAACACACATTCATACTAATGATAAAACACAAACATAGTCTAGCAAGGGAGAGGAGTGAGGAGGAAGAGGGGAGGGGAAGGGGGAGAGAAGGTAGAGGGAGGCCATCGGCGGGATCTCACCTAATGTGCACAATGTGAGAGTTCAGCACACCCCCCAGGGTGAAGGGCTCTTCTACAACTTGAACTTTACCTTGAAAGTAGGAACAATGTAACCAACAAATTTCTACCCTCATATGAATTGGAAATTTAAAAAATGATAAATGCAAAACAATCTAACAATAGGTATGAAGCAACCTTATTCAAGAAGGCAAAGAAGAACAGTGCTGGCCCACTTTGGAAATGAGTGGATTCTGTCAGATTAAAGGCAAAAGGATCAATACATTAGCACTGTGCTCTAGATGGTCATGTTTCCCACGGGTACAAGGGAACAGTACACTGTTTTTATTCTGGACATGAGCAATTATGTAAGTGGAAGGCAAGAATCACTGTTGGCATGAAAGTTTACAGATTAGCAAGGGGAAGAGGCTACAGCAGGGTTTTTCAACCTTTTATATCTCACACCACACTTGAACCTGTAGTTAAACTTCTGCAGCACACTTAAATTATGTTGATCCAAAAAAAAAAGAATATACTTACTGGGCTTTGAATTTCTTTTTGAAAATAATTTAATTAATGATCTTTAAAAATTTCCACAGCATACCTAAGATCCTCTCACGGCACACCAGTTGAAAATCACCAGGCTAGAGTAATCGCTCCATGTGGTAATTAGAATTGGAGACCTCAGTATAACCTCACGTTTCATTTAATATGCCTACAATGGCTACACACAAGTACACACACGCACAAGAACACCACGCACAAAATGTTTGCTTGCTCTCTCAGCTGAAAGAGCCTAGAAGCAATGATATCCCAGTAGCAACAAGCACACTTAACACTGAAATGTTGGGTTCTAATACTGCCCTTCAATACAAGGATACCTGGAGAAGCAGCGGATTCGAGTCCTCAGGCAGGAAATTATGTAAGATGAGCCTGCTCGCGGGCTCTCTCTCTCTCTCCCC
The DNA here is from genome assembly GCA_963573935.1 of Arctocebus calabarensis. Classification (NCBI taxonomy): domain Eukaryota; kingdom Metazoa; phylum Chordata; class Mammalia; order Primates; family Lorisidae; genus Arctocebus; species Arctocebus calabarensis. The sequence goes on along the minus strand of CAUYON010004720.1, from coordinate 7,863 downwards.
CTCTCTCTCATGGGTGTAGATTTAAGAAAAAAAAAGAGGATTCAATTGAAAAAGCCCCAGTGGCCAAAGCTATAACAATTTGAGTAAAAAAAAAAAGTGGTATTGGATTATAATCCAAAGTATTAAATGTCTATTAGTGTATACTGAAATAAATAAATGATTAAATAGATACATAAATGGTGTTCCATACATATGAAAATTATTACAACAACATACATCTAGGGCCATATTCACCATGAGAAGGAGAAAAGAATTCATTAACACAGTGCAGAGAGGTGGCCAACATGTGGACGGTATTTTATAAATATTTGTAATTATTTTGTAATGAATATTTTGTAAATAAAGGTACAGTTAGCTACAATTTCCCATTTTTTCCTCACATATGATGAGTTTTAGGATACACTGTAAATGACAGAGAACAAGCCAATCTCCAAGCACAGAAGAATTCCAAATAACTTACAGGGATACTCTACCCAAAAAAGTAGAGCATAACTCCCCCTTCCTGAAGGGTGGGATGAACATAGTGACTTCCTTCCAAAGAGTATATAGCATGGGAAGTGAGGAAAACAGTAGCTTCACAGTGGAGAAAGGTGAAAAGTTAGACTTTATCTAGATGATAAAGATTAACGTTAGCAAAGGGAAGCCCCATTGATTATATGTACCCTTGATATGAGGTGATCAAAATAAAACTTTACCTCTCTGATCTTTCTCCAAAAAAAACTATGAATATAATTATATATCATCATGAGAAAAACATTAGATAAATCCCATTTGAGAGATATTCTACAAGATACCTGACTAGTATTTGTCATGACTGTCAAGGTCATCAAAACAAAGAAAAGTCTAAGCAAATACCACAGCCGAGAGGAGCCTACGGAGATATGGCAACTCCAGGTAAGGTGGCGTCTTAGAAGAGACCCCGCTACAGAAAAGGAACATTAGGCGAACATGAAAGAACCTGATTAAGCCTGTACTTTAGTTCATAATGACATATCAACATTGATTCATAAATTGTAACCAATGCACCATATTAATGTCAGATGTTAAAGGAACTTGCACAGGCTATGTGGGAATTCCCTGTATTACTTAAAAATTGTCTATAACTCGAAAACTTATTTCAAAATTTACTTTTAAAAAAACCCTGATGATGTGTGTACTCTTACCACTCCCACTTTATAGGAAGGAAACTGAATCATGGATTAAATAAGTACTTCCCTACAGCTGGGAGTGCTGGGATTTGACCAAGACGGTCTGACTGCTGAATCTGTGTTCTCACCCACCATACACTGCCTCTCAAAGGAACATGTTCCTTTCCATGTTCTTTTAAAGGGCTATAATGACTTCGGGGGAAGAGATGCCATGAGTGCTTTCTCTACAGACTCCTCCACACCCGCCATCTGCTGTGGATCATGAGGGCTGAAGCAGGAAGAGGCTTGATTTTTTCTAAGCAGAGACCCTGGGAGTTGAGAAAGAAAAAGAGGAGCAGAGATTGGGGTGGAGCAAGACAGCCATGGAGAAACTTCCAGCAAGCCTCCTTCCACACGAACACCAAATTCAAGAACCACCCACGCAAGCAAGCACCTTCAGAACAACCGAAAAGATCAGTGCCTCAATAACCTGAAGTTTACTCCTCCTATAACGAAATGCCTTAGAGTAGGTAATTTATGAAGAACTGAAATTTTATTTACCATTCTGGAGACTGGAAGTCCAAGGTCAAGACAACAGCACTTGGTGTCGGGTTAGGGACATCTTACTGCAGCCATAGGGCAGGAGAGATGGAAGCTGTGTCCTCCCATGGAAACAGATAGATGGGGCAGAAAAAGGCCTAGCAGTTCTTTGGGGCCTTTTTATAAGGAAACTAATCCCATTGATGAAGGCAGAGTCTTAATGGCCCTATCACCTCATAAAAGGCACGGCCTCTTGATACTACCACATTGGGTCTTCCCAACATAATGACTTTGGGGGACACATACATTTAAATCACAGCACCCCCACTCAAGCAGCTATTGGCAGAGAAACTCCTCCTTCCTTCCTAGCAAGCCTGGGTGGGGTGGCTTCCACAGTCCCCCGGGATTTGTGGCTTTTCACCATGGAAGGCAGTTTACGCGGCTGTTTTCAGCTGTGGACCTGGTGTCCAACGGGGGCATCAGGAGAAAAGCCATTCAGCACCCTTCAGCAGGCCTCAACGGAAAAAATGTGTGCTAGCTTAAAAATAGAGAAAAAAATTTTTTCCACAGAATCTAAGACACAAAAGATGAGTGAGTGAAGCGGTTGTGTGGGGGTGGGGGGAGCACAGGAACAGAAAGCCTATTCTGTCCAGAAAGTCCATCTCCCTTGTGAACGAGTCAGGAAGGAAAGACTTTTCCTCCAGCTGAGAGTGGGGCGGGAAATAAATCCCAGGTTTCAGTACCCTCAGTGCCCTCTGACCCCTGAGAGGGATTCTGCTCAAAATCCCTGAGCCCATGGAGGATTCCGGTTCCCACACCCTCCACTTAGCACCAACAGACAACAGCCACTAACTGGAGGAAATATCTAAGGAACTTGAAGCGCAGACAACTCAGAGAAACCTCAGCGCTCGGGAGAGTTTGAATCACTAGTACGTAGGTTGTTCCCTCTGGGATCTTCAGAGTGACCCCCGAGGAGATGGGAATTTCGTTTTAAACTTGTTATGGAATAAAGGGGGACTCTGTCCTCTCCAGTCACGGCTCTCTGTCCCTGCAGTTACTTAGTGAACTGGTGACTTTGGGGTCCCTACTGTCATGAGGGCCAGCAAGGCGGCTGACGGAGCCTGCCGAGAACTAAAGCCTGCTGGGTTTGATCCAGGGTCTAACCTGGACGGTGCTAATGAATAACAGCTACACTACCACGGAGGAGCAATCCGAGACAGGCCACTGTTCCCGTCCCCACCTCACTGATGAGGAAACTGAGGCCTAGAGAATCTAGGTGATGTGCCCCTGTTTACATAGCTTGTACGGATTCAAACACGATGGAGTAGAGCCTGTGTGCTTAACCGCTTGGCTCTGCTGCTATTGCTGAACTAGCGAGAAGTTCCCCCGCCCCTGGACCAAGCAGGTGCCTCTAATTAGTACCTGCTAGGGAGTGATTCCCAGCAAACGGTGGGGACAGAGTTGGAGGAATAGGCAGAGAAATTGCGGAAAGGGCCTCCTTCTCTGCACCAAGTCACAGAAGAAACGTTCAGGATGATGACCAGGATTTTCAGGAAGAAAAGAGTACATTCTTTCCAGGTCACCTCCCCAAAATTTCGGCTCTTAACCCAGCAGTCAGACCCAGCCCTTTTGGTGAGCTACGGGTAGGGTTGAGGCGCCACCCAGTGGCTAAAACTGAAAATACTACCAAAGGAATGTTCTGGTGACAGAGGCAAGAAGAATAGGGATCTGTCAAGGCAAGAAAAGCAAAAACCACCCGTGATCAAAGCCTCTTCCTATATTCCCCTACAGCCTATAGCTGTGCATCATTAAAAAGATGTCTCTTTTATGCCAGCCTGTTGGAAGGCTATAAATTTCCCAGTGTTATCAGGAACAAAGCAGAAGCTAGAACCAGAGAGACCTATTTTCATACACCCCAGCCAGGGACTCTCCCAACAGACTTAAAAACTGTATTTCCTAAAATTTCCCCTCGAGAATTAGAACCGGATATCTGTGGACCCTATTCAAAATCTGGGGAAGACTCCATGTAGACGTTGGTAGCAAAGAAGGAGCCAGGAAAGAACAGATACTGCTGGGCTTATGCAAAAAACTCCGAGTAACAGAGGGAAGCGCTGCAAAACGGCACCGACGCTGCGCCCTCCTTCCTTGCTGTTTACGGAGTGGTTAGTGCTTGTCTAGCCGTCCTCTCTCAACTGAAGGATCTGCCCGCGGAACGCGACCAAACAAGGGCAAGGAAGCTCACCTGGGACTGGTGTCAAGCACTCTCATGAGAGAGCAGTGGACAGGTCAGGCGATGAATCTCCAGCCTCTCCGGAGAACTGTAGGTTCTTTCCAGCACATGAAGAAGAAAGTTATACACTGGGAGAGGAGGCAGGTGGACTGCCCTGAGCTCACAGGTTCAAGACCAGCCTGAACAAGAGCCAGACCTCATCTCTAAAAAAAAGCCAGATGTTGTAGTGGGCGTCTGCAGTCCCGGCTAACTGGAAGTTTGAGACAAGAGGATCACTTGAACCCAAGAGTTTGAGGTTGCTGTGAGCTGTGATATCATAGACTCTACAGAGGGTGACAAAGTGAGACTCTGTCTCAATTAAAAAAAAGAAGAAGAAGAAGAAGGAAGTTATAGGAAAGGAGGACCACCAGGAGCTGCGGTCTGGCAGGAAGGATCAAACATGTGTATACAGCTTCTAGAACTCTGAGCAATGGCCATGCTTTGGTGTCAGGTACAGATGAAGCTGTTAACTGGTGCTGTCAATTCAGGGTACTTGGTAAGAAGGGTTTGCTCCAGGGCCCAGCCCAGGAAACCAGGCCGTTGATTGGGCTCACCCACTCCACCTTGTGAAAACTGGGGAGATGGAGAAATTTTAAACATTCAAAAAATCAGACAGAAGTCTACCCAGACAAAATTCAACTCAGGAAGCAGCCAAATCTAGTGTCGAATAATCCAGGTTGAACATTAGTCAATCTGTACAAAGTTGGTCCCAGGTTTAGCCTCATGCAGGTGTGAGAGAACCCCCCCCCTTTGCAGGGACCAGTAATCTAGTGTGTTTTCAAGTATTGGGTCTCCAGATGTTCCTCCTGCCTCTAAGTTTTGTGACATCTACCCTGCAGGCACGCCAACCCCTGCCAGCCTCCAGTATTCAGACCAAGGCAGAGAATGTATTTCTGCTAACTTGACCTTCAAGAATCCTTGCCCCCCAGGCATATCTGAACTGACCTCTGGGTTCACTCTTTTTACCCTCCTCTATACTCACATCCCTAAAGCTCCAACCCCCCTGCCCTTGGCCTTTTTCATCTGTTCTGACACTCCTTTAGTTTACTGTTCAAGGTCGGTTCTACCCTTGGCTTCTTTGTTTGTTGTTCTAAGCTGAGCTCAGCACTGTCCCAACCATGGTCATGTGGTCTTACCACTCAGAGTCCTATCCGGAGCCTCTCCACTTCGTGTCACACCCCCACCACAGCTGCCAGACTGTTGTCGCTCTTTGCAAAAGCTCACACCATTGAAGAGCTCCCAAAACTCAGTCTAAAGATCTTCATTTATTTCTCACTCTGATTGATTAGCATCCCCAGAGATCAATGCATGAGTGAGCCTTCCTCTATGTTAATGACAAACTTATGTCATAACATACTAAACACGTTTACTGATGTCCCCATGATATTTATTTAAAAGGATAAACTGCTGTTAAAAAGCAGGTCCTGAATTACCATGCCTTAAGTTTCTTTCTCTCTCATGTTACAGTTGAGGACAGTAGGAAGCTGTTTTGCTGGGCACGTTCAAGGACTTTTTACATTTTATCTCTTTACCACCTTTTAGAGCAGTAGCTCTCAACCTTCCTAATGCCGCAATGTATTTTCATTGTTAAAAAAGGGTCGTGACCCACAGGTTGAGAACTGCTGGTTTAGAGAATTCTCCTCCATTCAGTAAATATTTGAGCACTTGCTATTTAAAAGATTCTGGGCCACATTCCATGAGAGTTAGGTAGTCTCAGCCTTCTGAGCACTCATGATCGGCACCTAAATGGGTAAATATGGTTCAGAAAAGAATCGCAAGGATACTAAGGAGATCTAGAGGGATCAAATGAGGGAATAACCACCTGCAACCAGGAGCAACAGGAAAGTTTTAATCTGCATTTTCAGATTTGCTTATGTACGTTGAACAGAGAAGACTATATAATGTTTCCTGTTTATATAGGACAGGGAAGTGATATATGAATAGAATTTGAAGAATAAGTAAAATCTTATCAGGTAAAGAAGAGAAGAACATGTTACCAGTGGAGAAAACAGTGTGAACCAAAGCTTGAAGATAAAAAATAGATACATAGGGGATCTAGGAAGCAGATTTTGGTAACAGGGTAGGTATTAGCAGAATCCAGCTCTGAGGGAGGTCAGCCTCACTGGACGACATGTGAAGACTGCGGGGAGGGCTATGGGGTGTCACTTGAGATTTCCAGTTGTGGAAGGAATGGTCAGAGTTTTGAGGTTGATTGGACTAAGATGGAGATGTTGAGGGTAGGGAGCTCATAGAAAACCACCACAATGGGGGGAGACAGCACAGGCTGGAGTCAGGGCACAGGTGCATGCTGGGAACGAGACAGATGAGACGCCACTGTAGATTGTTGAAGTGTTAAGAGGAAATGAAGTGTAACTCCGATCATCCAAGGTTTAGCCACTAAAGAAATGGTGATGCCGCAAAGATACAGACGTCAGAGAACGAACTGAGGTTGGATGAGGGTGGGAGGATAAAGCGTGCTAATTTAAATATTGTTTAAATTCCTAGCAGACTCAGATAGACCTTTCTAGACACATCTAGAACACCTAAAGATGCTTCTAATATAAGATATGGATTTAAAAGTAGCCTGTAGGTGGACGGCACCTGTGGCTCAAAGGAGTGGGACGCCAGCCCCATATACCAGAGGGTTCAAACCCAGCCCCAGTCAAAAATTGCAAAAAAAAAAAAAAGTAGCCTGTAGGGAAAGACACTTAGAGAAATAAGAGGACATCAGATTGCCAAGGAAGAGGATGAGGTAAGGCTCAGAGGTGCCAGAAGTTCAGAGAACACACACATATTAATTGTAGAAAGCAGAACCTTGAGGAAAAAAAGAAACGGAGGTTTATCTGAAAAGCTAAAAAAAAAAAAAAAAAGAAAGAAATACAACCGGAAGTGTGCAGTGTCACGGGAGAGAAAAGAAAGAATTCTCAACCAAAGGCAACCGTGTCCAAAACAGAACTCCAGGATGCTGCAAATGGAGAAAAATGCGTTGAATCTGGTAATTAGCTTGTAAATCATAACTTTCAGATAGCAGTTTGAGTAAACTGGGAAAGATAAAAACAAATATTTTAAGCAGTGAGTTGAGTAAGTTAGAAAAAGAACATAGGTAGTCAAGAAAGGAAAAACAAAACAAGCCAAAAAGAAGCTTCCTAAAGAATTTATAAAGCAGGGTGGCCCCTGTGGCTCAGTGGGTAGGGTGCCAGCCCCATATACTAAGCGTGGTGGGTTCAAACCCAGCCCTGGCCAAACTACAACAAAAAATAGCTGGGCGTTGTGGTGGGCACCTGTAGTCCCAGCTACTCAGGAGGCTGAGGTAAGAGAATCACTTAAGCCCAAGAGCTGGAGGTTGCTGTGAGCTGTGACGCCACCACACTCTACAGAGGGTGACGGAATGAAACTCTGTCTCTAAAATAATAATAATAATAAATTTATGCTTATAAAGCATAAAATTAGAATATAGACCTAATAAATACAAAAAGTGTGTCTTAACAAAATAAACTACTAGCAAACCTACTTTGAAAAAGTAAAGCACCAACTTACATAAAAGAAGTGAGTGAGAAACCATCGCACATAAAGAAGAAATTTAAAAAGCAGAATAGTCGGGGGGGAGGATAGGTGGAGAGAAGGCAATTGGTGAGATCACACCTACGGTGCATCTTAGAAGGGTACAGGCGAAACTTACTTAATGCAGAATACAAATGCCTTCATACAGTGATTAAGAAAATGCCATGAAGGCTATGTTAAACAGTTTGATGAAAATATTTCAGATTGTATATGAACCAGCACATCGTGCCCCATGATTGCACTAATGTACACAGCTATGATTTAATAAAAATTTAGAAAAAATAAAACTAAAAAAATATATATGAAAAAATGCTCAACCTCGTTAGGCATCAAAGAAATTTAAATTAGTGCCAAAGTGAGATACTA
>CAUYON010004718.1:0-27470 GCA_963573935.1 Arctocebus calabarensis | reverse complement strand
CAGGGTGGCAAGGGACCTGAAGAGAAACTTCTCTGAAGAAGACAGGTGCATGGCCTACAGACACATGAAAAAATGCTCATCATCTTTAATCATCAGAGAAATGCAAATCAAAACTACTTTGAGACATCATCTAACTCCAGTAATATTAGCCCACATTACAACATCCCCAAACCAGAGATGTTGGCACGAATGTGGAGAAAAGGAATCACTTCTACATTGCTGGTGGGAATGGAAACTATTTCGTTCCTTTTGGAAAGATGTTTGGAGAATACTTAGAGATCTAAAAATAGAATTGCCAATTGATCCTATAATTCCTGTACTAGGTATATAACTAGAAGACCAAAAATCACATCATAATAAAGATATTTGTACCAGAATATTTATTGCAGCCCAATTCATAATTGCTAAGTCATGGAAAAAGCCCAAGTGCCCACTGACCCAGGAATGGATTAACAAATTGTGGTATGTATACACCATGGAATATTATGCTGCCTTAAAGACAGATGGAGACTACCTCTTACATGTTTACATGGATGGAGCTGGAACATATTCTTCTTAGCAAAGTATCTCAAGAATGGAAGAAAAAAAGGTGGCGCCTGTCGCTCATCAAGTAGGGCACTGGCCCCATATACCGAAGGTGGCGGGTTCAAACCTGGCCGTGGCTGAACTGCAAAACAGAAAAATAGCTGGGTGTTGTGCTGGGCACCTGTAGTCCCAGCTACTCAGGAGGCTGAGGCAAGAGAATTGTCTAAGCCCAGGGGTGGAGATTGCTGTGAGTTGTGATGCTACGGCACTCTACTAAGAGTGATAAAGTGAGACTCTGTGTTTAAAAAAAAAAAAAAAGATGGAAGAAAAATTATCCAATGTACTCAGCCTTACTATGAAACCAATTTATAGCTTTCTTATGAAAGTTATAACTCAATTACAGCCCAAGAAGAAGGGGAAAGGGTAGAACAAGGGGAAAGGAGGGGGGAGGATGGGTGAAGGGAGGGTGATTGGTGGGACCACACCTGTGGTGCATCTTACAAGGGTACATGTGAAATTTACTAGGTGTAGAATATAAATGTCTTAACACAGTATCTAAGAAAATGCTGTGAAGGCTATGTTAACCAGTGTGATGAAAACATTTCAAATTGCATACAAAACAAGAACATTGTACCCCATGATTGCGTTAATGTGCACAGATATGACTTAATAAAAAATAAATTTTATCAAGTTGAAAGACAGTATAGGGTTAAGTGTATAGACACTGTCATGAGATTGTCTGGGTTTGAATCCCAGCTCTGGCATGAGGTGGCTGTGTGACCTTGGTCATGTGACAGTCTCTCTTTGCCTCAATTTCTCTAGCTATCAATGGATATAATCGTATCTCTTGTAACTGTTTCCAAAGAGCTTAAAACATGGTTGACATATTCTAGGCCCTAATTTGTGTTCATGTTCTCATTTATAAGAAAGATAAAGATTTATGTGGCATTTACCCTACACTCAAGGAGTTAATAATTTTATGCTGGACAGATTTAAATTTTCATGGACTTCTATGCGCCCTGGCCCAGTGGCCTCTGCACACTGGCGTCTGGGCATTAATTCCAAGAAGGTCGATTTTCTTGTCTTTCCTTTTTTTTTTGAGACAGAATCTCAATTTTCAATGGCCCCATTTTAGAACCTGTTTGCGAGGCAAAAGAATGGCCATTGCCAGAATTGAAGGGAAAGGGAGTAGCTCATTTGAGGAAGGGAGTGATGGTTTTCCCAAGATTTTGGAAGACTTGTGTTTCAATAGACTGAAGACCACTGCCTGGATACGTTTCCATCTCCTAAAGTAGGGACTCCCTTCAGAGCCCATCTGGGCCGTAGCCCCCCAACCTTGCCGGGTGCCTAGCCTCGGCCCCCCCCCCCGGTGGCCCCGCCCCGCGACCCCACCCACTGCAGTGTAGTTCGCCTTGGCCACGCCCCCTGCAGCAAGCTCGCCACGCCCCCCACCCCGCGCAGCCCAGTCTGTAGCCCTCGCCGTAGCCGCTGGCGCTCATCTCAGTGTCTGAGCCCGAGGGAGGCGCACACCATGGCGGCTGAGGCCCTGGCGGCCGAGGCCGTGGCTTCGCGCCTGGAGCGGCAGGAGGAGGACATCCGCTGGCTGTGGGCGGAGGTCCAGCGCCTGAGGGACGAGCAGCTGAACGCGCCCGACCGGTGCCCGGCCCCGGCCGAGGGGCAGTGCCTCCCGCGGGAGGTGGTGCAGCTCCGGGCCGAGAATCGCGACCTGCGCCACCGCCTGTACCGCCTGCGGCTGTGCCTCGCCGAGGAGCGGAGCCACCGAGCCAAGCGGGAGGGCGCGGCGCAGGCGGCGGGGGAACAGGTTGGGGCCCGGCGCGTGGCGGGCGGCGCGCAGGTAATCCGGCAGCCCAGACCCGGCGGGGACGCGGGCCCATCCCCCAGCCCGCCGCGCCTGCGCGCTGGTTGCGATTCTCCGCGTGAGAACGAGTGTGGCCGCTGGGGGGCGCCCTGCGAGGGGGGAGCGGCCGGCTTGGTGTACCCCGGAGCGCGGCCCCTCCGGCCCCCAGTGCACCCTCCTTCTTGCTTCTTCGCGGCTGGGGACCCATCTGATTTCCAGCAATCGCCAGATTCACCTAATGGTGTACTTTCTCAGCTCTCATGTGTCCTGCTACGCTTTTATTCCCCGTTTAGTAGCAATAGTATCTTCATTTGTTTGAAAAAATGCTGGAGCGTTTAAAACTCATTTTTCCTTTGGGCAGAAGGAGTAGCAGCTACCTATATAAACTCTCCCGTTTCCGCAAGTGGATGGTTCTGAGCTTTTTAGAACAGTGATTTTAGTTTTTTGTTCGCTAGTTTTGGTGTTCTGTCTTGAGGGGAGCTCTGTATACTTAACATTATTTTAATATTTCGTTTCATTACCAGTTTATCTTCCTGTAACATAATAAACTTTCTCCGTCCTGAAGCTTTTCAGACTGAGATGTGTTTCAGTTCAGAATGGGAAACCGTGGTGCGCTGGCCACATCTTCATGAAATAGTGCGTTTGAAGTCTCTGGCGGCAACCACATATTTTCTAGTAACGTTATTTGTTCAAAGTTCAGGGAAGAAAATTTTCAAGACCAAGATATATTAAAGGTGCTTAGCAAGGATGTGAAATGCACAGACAGGAAGGCTGAACCCTGGAAAATGACTTTGACTTTGAGGATTGTATGTGGGAGGCAGGAGAGCCCAGCTAAGAGCCTTGAAATATGGGTCATTTGTAGCCTGCTGGCATGTCCCCCTTCTTCCTCAGGTTTGAGATGCGGTGCTCTTCCTTTCCTATTGATGTGAGTCATTTATTGTTTATCTTTCAGCTTTCTTCTATTGAAAGCCAAGAAAAGGGTGCTAAAAAGAAGAAAATGAATGAGAGCAAGCCGGACAGTGAGGTATGTTGTTGCTATGGAAATAATATAAAATATTACCTGTTAATTTTAAATGTGTGTATATAGTTAATTACCTATGATTGTTAATAAAACATGATTACTAATTAAATTTATTTAGGCCACGTGAATATATTTAAAATTTTGCAAGCCATAGATATGAGAGGACTTAGCTTAAAAGTGCACTACCCACACAGCTGTATTTAAAGTGTCCCTTTGTCTATTTTAGTTGATTTAGCTGAGTTCTTTTGTATTAAGGAAACTAGCCACTTTGCTTTTTTATGTAAATCAAATTTTACATAAATTTGTAATTTGAAATTTGAAATTTATAATGTAAAATTCAAACAACCAGAAGATACATATGTAGCAACAACTTTTGGTGGGGGCAAAGGAGGAATGCCTGGCCTCAATGCCTGGTAAGAGTTCGGAAAGCAGGAGAAAAAGAACAGAATAAGGTGGTGTATACAGAAGCGCTTGACAGTGTGACTCCGTGCTGTAAATGGTAGAAAAGGGAGATGCCAGTAGGTGGAGTACTTAGTTGGAGAAGGTGGGCATTGAGCTGGACCTTTGGAGCTAAGAAGTAGTTAGATAAATGGACAGGAGTATTTTGGAAGTACTCCTTATTTTATTATTATTTTTTTATTGAATCATAGCTGTGTACAATAATTCAATCATGGGGTACAGTGTGCGGGCTTTACATACAATCTGAGATATATTTATCAATTTACAGTGCGGTTCTGTCCTGATGAACCCAGTGCAGTTTGAAAATATATTTAAGGCCAGGTATGGTGGCTCATGCCTGTAATCCCAGCACTTTGGGAGGCTGATGCAGGTGGATTGCTTGAGCTCAGGAGTTCGAGATCAGCCTGAGCAAGAGCAAGACCCCATCTCCACTAAAAATAGAAAAACTAGCCGGGCGTGGTAGCAGACATCTGTAGTCCCAGCTACTTGGGAGGCTTAAGCAAGAGAATTGGTTGAGCCCAAGAGTTTGAGGTTACTGTGAGCTATGACTCCATGGCACTCTACCTAGGGTGACAGTGAGACAGTCTCAGAAAAAAAAGAAAAATAAGAAAATGTATTTAGTATACCTAAACTTCCAAACATCATAGCTTAGCTTAGCTTACCTTAATTTGCTGAGAACACTTACGTTAGCCTATAGTTGGGCAAAATCATCTAACACAAAGCCAATTTTACAATAAAATGTTGAACACCTCATATAATTAATTGAATACTGTACTGAGTAAAAAAATAGAATGGTCATATGGGCATTCAAAGTACAGTTTTAGTGAATGCACATCACTTTCACACTATTATAAAGTTGAAAAATTGTAATTCACACCACTGTGAGTTGGGGCCACATGCAGTGAGAGAGGCTCGTGGATCTATGGTGTACTGAGAAGGCAGTGAAGGGTGGAAGTGATTTAGAGCTGAGTGGCTAGAAAGAAGTGGGCTGTGTATGTCAACGTCAACGTATTCTAACGTTTTTCAGGTGAAATGTCAACCAAATTTTATAAAAGAAAGATTGAAGCTTTTCGAAAAACTGAAGAAAGATCGTCAGCCTTTACTTGGTGTTTATGAGAAGGAGGAGAATGCAAGCAGTGTGATCACAGTAAGAGTGGCTGGTGGGAAAACAGTTGAAGGGGAACTATGGAAGACAACACCTTATCAAGTGGCTGCTGAAATTAGGTAAAGCATAGTTTGAAAAAGATATTCAGTATTAAGTAATTGTACAAGAGCCTGGTGAAAATGTTTTGTTAGGTACTGAAATATTTTTTCCTTCTTCAGTTGGATAAATTAAATGGAATTTTTTCCTCTGGCTTCTACTGACTTTTTTTTTTGCAGTTTTTGGCCGGGTTTGGGTTTGAACCCGCCACTTCCGGTATATGTGGCCAGCGCCCTACTCAGTGAGCCACAGGCACCGCCCTTTCTTCTGGCTTGTAAAATGAACATTTTAATAAGTAACTGAAAAAAAAAAACTTAAATAAGTAACTGATGTCAGAGCATAGTATCTTCTTGTTCTAATAAAAAATATAATAGAGAAAAAAATCTATAATCCTTGACAGGCCACATTTTACACTAACTTTATTCTTCAGTCAAGTTATTTCCATGAGGTCTTTTAATTATAGATTGAAGATATCTGTGTTAAAATATTATCAGTCCTAGAATATTATTTTGACCTTCCTAGAAATTAGATATGTTAGTGAAGTTGTATTGTGTAGACTAATGTTAATTTCCTAGTATAAAATATAATTACATGGTTGCTATAGCTCAAAATTCCCATGTTTGGGGCTCAGCGTGTGTGGCTCAAGTGGCTAAGTGACTTGAGCTGGCGGGCTGCAATCCAGTCTGGGCCACCAAAAAATGATGGCTGCAACCAAAAAATAGCCAGGCGTTGTGGTGGGTGCCTGTAGTCCCAGGTATTTGAGAGGCGGAGGCAGGAGACTCGCTTGAGCCCAGGAGTTGGAGGTTGCTGTAAGCTGTGATGTCATAGCACTCTACCCAGGGTGACAGCTTGAGGCTGTGTCTCAAAAAAAAGAAAAATAAATAAATAAAACTGCCATGTTCATGAACCTTTATTATTTAAAAAGCAAGCTGTTTCAACAATTGCTAGGATTATTTTTGATTCATACTATCCTATCATACCTTAAAAGTCCTCCTAATTGTATTTTTTTTATTTTTTATTTTTTGTGATTCTTTTGCCTCAGTCTCCCAAGTAGCTGGTACTACAGGTGCAGCCCCAGCGTTGTAGTTGTCATTGTTGTTTGGCAGGACCAGGCTGGATTTGAACCCGCCAGCTCAAGTGTATGTGGCTAGTGCCTTAGCCCGTTGAGCCACAGGTGCCGAGCCTATTTGCATATTTTTTTAGGAAAGAAGACATGATCTGCTAGGGGAAAATGGGCTTTGAAGTAAGGATGTTTATGTTTCCTCATGAAGAGTCATGTTAAATGTATTAGGTCAGTATTTTTCAAAGTGTAGTTTCCAGACTGGCAGCATCAGCATACCTGGAAACCTGTTAGTAAAGCAAATCCTTGGGCTGCACCTCAAACCTCTTGTTTTCTTCTGAGTCCTTCAGGGACTTCTGATACAAGCTAACATTTAAGAACCACTCAATTATGCTAAACTACAGCAACAGAGACCCCTAGGGAGAGTGGCTTAAATGTAGTAGACATCCGATTCTCTCCATAGCTTTCTAGAAGCAACCTGCAGTCCTTTTTGGACTCAGCTTCCTCCTCCCACCTTATTCATCTGGCAACCCCTAGGTGTGGTTTGTTCATGTGGAGCAGGGAATGCTGGATTGCATTTCTGGACCCCTCTGCAGCCAGGGGAATGAGAGGCTGGAGAACAGTGATACTGTGAGGCCAGGGCCCCATATGACTCGCTTCACTTCCCGTGTAGATCCTATTCACATTTAGTCACATGTCAGAGAGAAGGAGTGTGATCCATGGGCTGATGAGACACACGTCTACCTGGAGCACCCACATCAGGGAAGACGGGAACGATTGAGGGGGAGAGGACAATGGGGGAGTCTGCCACACTTTGCCCCTCCAGCACCAGTGTATCTGTGGGTAACTTGTTCAACATCCAGCACATCTGCTCCCCATGTGAGGTGACTCCAGTTCCCACATATCAAAGCCCAGGAATTCTGAGTGATGTACAGAACGTGCCTGTCAGGCTGGCTACTTGTAGTCCAGCAACAAACTAATAGACAAGTCTGCTCACACCACCCATGTATACCTTAAACAGAAGACAGTCACAGTTGAAGTTCCTATTTGAAAAGGCAGAAAGCGGTATACAGAAGTCATCAGATTCTGGCACAGTGGCTGTGAGGCCCGCATCCTGGCATGGTCAGTGCTTAGTCAGCCCGTCTGGTCACTCTTTGTTTTCTGACAGCAGCTGTCTGCCCACAGTCCTTCATGAGTCCTGCTTTGCTCTTTGAGAAGGTCCGTAGTTGCTCGTTACCCTAGTGTGTCATGTCTGAAGTCCAGGAGAATTTGTCCCCCAGGGGTCTGTTCTTACTGGTCCACACTGGGGCTGAGGGTTCAGGTAACTGTGAGGTGGATTTATAGTTCATTTGGTGATACAGTGCCTGGGAATGGTTAGCTGCAGTAGGTCTCTTGTCTACTTGGTGTCCAACGCCACGTAAAAGTTATCTCACTTAGACAGCGTTAGGCAGACATTTCTCGCCCTTCTGTGTCCTGGCATTTGTATTTGGCACATTCCTGTCCCTCACTTTAAAGGGCTGAGATAATAGGCTGGGAGAACAGTACCCTTACTTGGTAACTCCTTGAGTTTGACCCCCGTTGTCTGTCTTCACATGTGGCTTTTGAGAAGGTCTGTCAGCGCCCATCCTCCTGTTGTTGGGACTGAAAATTATCTTTCCAATGATGCAGAGCCTCAGGTTTCTGGACTCTTAGTCGATTTGAGTTGTAGGTCACAGGTGGAGAGAGCCTTCCTTGGCACAGTCCTGTCCCCTGCAGCTGTGCTTGTAGACTAGGTAATTCATACCTGAGCCTACCTCATTCTGGTAGCATCTTGCTAAAAGCAGCAAGAGTCATCTACTGTATAGCAAAGTTCTGCCTTTTATATCCCCTTCCTCACGTGCTGTAAGCTCTATAAAACATAGTATGCTACAAGTTTTATCAAGTATTTTCTCACGCCATACCAGGGTTGTTGGCCTTCCACATCTTAGAATCTTTTTCCTTGTAACCCAGCGCCTGCATACTAAGCCAGTGGCATACGTTTCGGTTTTTGCTACTTCCAGATCCTTATTTTTCTATTATTTAAGATAGAGGCTAAGCTACTCCAACAGAGACACCAGAAAGAACTCGATGGCTACAGTATGGTCAGAGTCTTTCTCACAAAGCAGTCTGGAGCTGAGTGGTTCAGTTCAGCACAGCAGCACTTCTCCGTACCGTCACTTGAGGACTCAAATTCCTTCTGTCTGGTTGCTGGGCTGTTGGCACAGTGCTGCCCTTGTCTGCATATAACAGCACATGAGTGTTCCAGTCCACAGAAGGTGAAAAGAGGATGGAGAAGTGTCCTCCACTGTCTTAAGGCTGAGACACAGGAGTGCTGTACTTCACTTCTGCTGGTATTCATTGGCTCCAAACTAGGTCGTGTAGCCACCTCTAGCTGCAGGTAAGGCTCCAGAAGACTTCCTGTAGAAGAAAAGCAGAATGGACTCAACATCCAAGGAAAGTGAAAATAAAATTCTACTTTTTAAATAACAGTATCTGACATTGAGTTCTTATGTGTACATATGATGTAATCCTTTAGTGTAGACATATCTTTTTATAAATGAGAAAACTGAGACTTAGAGAAGCCAAGTAAATTGTCCAGTGTTTAAACCCAGGTTGGCCTCACCTCTGAGCTCTTAAACACAGTCCCGACCTGCTCTGGTTAATCACAGAATGCAGATTAAAACAGCCATTGTATGACTCGGCGCCTGTAGCTCAACATCCATGTAAAAACATCCATGTACGTAGAGATGACATAATTTATATATTATGTAGTATAGTAACTATATAATGTAGTGTAGTATGATAAAGATGATATAGTTATTCATAACATAATACCTAAAATTAGGAGAGCACAGAGACTAGGTACTCTGGTATTTCTGCTAGTAGGAAGAATTTGCTGATTATTTCAACAGAAATCAAAAAATGCATTTCCCCTGACCCAGACACTTTCTAGAATTTTCCTGAAAAAATTATTGGGTGTGATGTTTCAAAAATGTTCATTGCTATGTTATATGTCAGTCTCAAAATAAAACAAAAAAAAACATAACCCATTAAGAAATGCGTAGCAAATCTTGGTTTTTCTCCAACTATTAGATAGTATGTTTTAGGAGTCTGTCTCCTGCTAGGGAAAATGCTGTGATCTATTGTTAAGTTTAACAAGTAGGTGATAAAATAACATGTGTTAATGATACTATTAAATCTTTTATATTGGCTCGGCGCCTGCGGCTCAACAGGCTAAGGCACCAGCCACGTACACCTGAGCTGGCAGGTTCGAATCCAGCCTGGGCCCACCAAACAACAATGATGGCTGCAACCAAAAAAATGGCCGGGCATTGTGACAGGCGCCTGTAGTCCCAGCTACTTGGGAGGCAGAGTCAAGAGACTCGCTTGAGCCCAGGAATTGGAGATTGCTGTGAGCTGTGATGCCACAGCACTCTATCAAGGGTGACAGCTTGAGGCTCTGTCTCAAAAAAAAAAAAAAATCTTTTATATGTATGTATACATCAAAAGATGGAGAAGGACACACGATAAAACATTAACAGTCATTTCTGTGTGGTAGGGTTGTGGATGTTTTTTTTCTTTGTGCTTTTCCTTTGCTTTACAGGTAACAGCTCTTACCTTATTACTTTTGTTGATAATTTTCAAATAATAAATGTTATTTAAAAGATACATACACAAGAAAAAGATCAATACTTCCCTAGAAAATAGTCAAAGGAAATGGACAGGTCAAAAATCTAAAAATAGCTAATAAGTATTTATTGAAATTAAAAATCAGATAAATTAAAACAACAAATTTCAACATCACATTTGAAAAGCTTTAAAAAAATCAGGGTAGGACAGTGCCTGTGGTTCAAGGGAGTAGGTCGCCGGCCCCATATGCCGGAGGTGGTGGGTTCAAACCCAGCCCTGGCCAAAAACCGCAAAAAAAAAAAAAAAAAAAAATCTGGGTGCATGGAAATGATCCACTCAGATGGTGTTTATCAGAAATCAGTCACAGAAGTCACAAGATGCGTGTGTGTGGATGTCTGTGTGGTATCTTCTTCTGCAGGGACAAAACAAAAAGGTGACCAAAAGGTGTAAGTGGACAGGCTTCCTTAGTAAGTACTGCACTTCTAGATGACTTTGGAAGTCTACCTGATGGCATGGCAAAGAGAAACAGGCTATAACATTATGTTGGCTACTGTGTCTTTTAAGAAGTACGTGTAGGTTGGCGGATAGATATAGAAAAATGACTGGACAGAAATGTGCCAAAATGTTGTGAGTAGTTATTTCTAGATTATTTCTAAGATTTATATGTTATTTATATGTATTCTATTTGCTTGCTCTGTTTTCCAAGTTTTTTACAGTGAACATATATGACTTTTTTACATAAAATAAATGTTACAAAATAAAAAAATTTATTGGTTTACATTTGTACTTTGTATCCACTTAAAAAAGTTTATCATTTTAAAAAAAAAAGGTTTATCATTTTAATGTAATGAATGAATGTAACCAATTGTCCTAGAAGTGAAAAGGTTAACTTCCAAGTGGCTTTTCTCTTACTAGTCAAGACCTGGCTGAAAGCACAGTAATAGCCAAAGTAAATGGTGAGTTGTGGGACCTGGACCGCCCCCTGGAAGGGGATTCTACTCTAGAGCTGCTTACATTTGATAACGAAGAAGCTCAAGCTGTAAGTATTAAGTATTTAAAGACCAGCCAACCAGATTTTGGGTACCTACGTTGTAAACTTTATTATGTAAGAAGCCACACACAAGCATTTGAAGTCAATAATGATTTTTTTGGCTTCTATGATTTAAAGTTTGAATATTGGTATTTAATAAATATTTGTGGAATGAATATACACAACTTATATCAGTTTTTTAAATAGCCCATATTTATTATTTATTAAAAGGATTATTTTCTTAAGTTAGAAAGCTTTAGTGTATGTATTTGAAATGAATTTTTGATAAGCTCTTAAAAATGGGTCTACCCTGTAATTTGTAAAGAACTGGAAGAAATTATCAAAAACTCAAATGTCTTTTAATAATAAGACTTTTCTTATTATTAAATTAAATAAATGTAATTTGCTATAAAATAGGTACCCCATTTCCACTTAGGTTTGTGATATACATTCTCACTTGAACTTTTGCAATTGCCCTTTGAGCAGCCTACTGTCTCCCTAAAACCTAACTGGTGATTAGCTTAGGTTACATTAATTGCAAGGCTTATGCTAAATTTCTTAGTTTCTTAATCCAACTGTGAGAACCATCTTATAATCTCTGTTTAAAATAAGCAAATTATAACCATTAAATATCTAAACATAAAAACCACATTTACAAGTGATTCAGCAGGTACATTTCTATAAACTGTCAGCTCTTAACTCTACCTGAAGCTAGAGATGCCTCAGTTTTGTGTGCAGTACTGCCTATGTGTAGCTCCATTTAGATCATGTACAAGAATTTTCAGTTGAGTAAATTCACCACAGAACTCCTGATTTTGACCTCCCAACTTATTTCTCCTCTTTGCCCATCTCACTGTACTACTATACCACATAACCCAGTTGCTCAGCCCAGAACCTTGGAGGTTATGGGTGGTTAGTCTCCCTGCCCTAACTCCTATCTCCAGTTTATGGGTACTCCTGGGGCTTCTTTTTTCTTGTTTGAGACAGAGCCTCAAGCTGTTGCCCTAGGTAGAGTGCTGTGGCATCACCACTCACAGCAACCTCTAACTTGTGGGCTTAAGCGATTCTCTTGCCTCAGCCTCCCACATAGCTGGGACCACAGGTACCCGCCACAATGCCCGGCTATTTTTTGGTTATAGCCATTGTTGTTTGGTGGGCCCGGGCTGGATTTGAACCCGCCAGTTCAGATGTATGTGGCTGGTGCCTTAGCTGTTTGAACCACAGGTGCTGAGCCCTTCTGAGGCTTCTTGTTCCATCCCTTACAAGGTAGCCACACAGGCCGTCGCTATTGTTCTTTATCACAGAGCCCTGCTCGTTGTCTTATGATTATGCACTTACGTGCTTGCTGCCTGTCTCTTATCCAATTGGTGGCAACTGTGTGAAGGCAGCGACTTTATCTGTTTCCTGTACTGTTACATTTCCAGCTTCTAATGGTGTTTGGCTCAACAAATATCTGGGGGTGGACAATACACCGAAGAGGAGATTTAGGCAGCTGCTGCCAGTCAGCTTGCCGTCCTGGCAGGTTCTAACTGAGAGGTGCTCTGCCCCAAGATTCTGTTTGCTGATCATATCACAGCCCTTGCAGTGCGTCGAGATTGCACATAGCTGCTCTGATTGACTCCCTCTGCTCCAGTCTATCAAACAGCTTTCTAATTGTACTTAAGAAAGGGCAAGAGAGTGCTGCCAAAGGACTTGACTGTGTGGCTCCTTTGGCACCTATGTTTATCTGGAGACTTTAGTTATAGTTTATTAATAAACTAAACCTAATGCCTTGGCAATTTAAAACCAGATCCACTTTCTGAACTTGTAAGGCTGATGACACAGACTGTGGTTTATTGACCTATGTGTACACTGCTCAGGGGTCTCAGGCAGCCAGTAGGCATTGCTTGGCAACACCATTTTCTTCCTGAACCATCTTTCAAACTTTCATAGTAACATGTTGAAAACACTTTGGAGATGCAAATTCTCATTAAATTAAGTGATGTCATGAAAAGCACTCTGGCTCTCTGCATCCAGCCTGGGTAGTCCCTCCCCCAAGAAAGGGGAGAACTAGCCTGTAGCACTTTTTGGCCTTCCTTCCACCCTCGGCCTCAGACAGGTCTCTACACAGCTGCTCTGCTCTGTGTCCAACCAGGTGGTGTCACTCTCCATGATTTGCATGCACAGAAGAAATGATGCTGGAGCTGAGCTTTACACGCTGCTCTCCACAGAGCAGCTTCATATGGGAACCGAGCAAGTGGCTCTGGTGGGGTCAGGGAGGGCTCAGAGAATATTCTCTTTCTTGTAACTGGGTATTGAAGATTGGTGTTGCCCTGAGGTCTTGCCATTTATCACATTAAAATTTATTTAGTTGCTTATGTTATCTTACTGCTAATTTTCTCTGACATAATTACAGTAGCTAATGGCCTCTCTGTCCTTGCCGTGCAGGTTTACTGGCACTCCAGTGCTCACATTCTGGGGGAGGCCATGGAGCTTTACTATGGAGGCCACCTCTGCTGTGGTCCACCCATTGAAAATGGATTTTATTATGACATATTCATGGAAGGCAGGTAATACCACTGAATACTGGCTTCTGAATGCATATGTTTATCTTTCACTCTGTAATGATTACACATTAGCTTAGTAATTCTGTACAGTTGACCCTTGAACACTGTGAGGTTAAGGGTGCCAAACCCCATGCATTTAAAAATCTGAGTATAACTTTTGACTCCTCTAAAACTTAACTACTAATAGCCTACTGTTGACCAGAGCCTTACCAGTAACATAAACAGTTGATTACCAAGTATTTGTATGTTATATGTATTATATACTTTATTCTTATAGTAAAGTAAGCTAGAGATAATAAAATGTTACTGAGAAAATCATAAGGAAGAGAAATCTTATTTACTGTTCATCAAGTGGAGTGGCTCACCATGAAGGCCTTCATCCTCACCATCTTCATGTTGAGTTGGCTAAGGAGGAGGAGGCAGAGGAGGTGCTGATCTTGCTGTCTCCAGTGGCAGAGGCGGAAGAAAACCCATGTATACTTGGACTTGTGCAGTTCAAACCCATGTTCAAGGTTATGCAATTGTATTACATAACATGATTATAGATTGGTAGCCATTTTTAAAAATTATTTTTTAATGAGTTTAGATTCAAGGGTAAAGTCTTAATTATTTTCTTTTTTTCCCAGAAGAATGTGATACATTCTTTATCTAATCTGGGACTTGCTAAAGCATGGTACTTATTAAGATTAGAATTGAAATATTATTGTATTTTGCATTTTTATATAATGCATTCTTGTATATAATGTGTACCCATGTGCCATACTTCAGGAAAACACCCCTCAAGAAAATGGCCCGCTCTTAGCTGGCAGACACATCTAGGGAGGGTTGAGGGTCCATAGTAAGTGTGCAGATCACATTGCCCTCCTGTAGCCTCCTGTTCTGTGAAAGCTTCCCTTCCCTCCTTGTGTTCAAGGAGCCCTTCCCTCCTCGCCAAGTTAGAGGCCACAACTGAAATGGCCGCATGTGTAGCCAAAAGGGCAGGAACTAAGGCTGTTCCTTAGACGTGGGCAGCCAGGCAGGTCCCTGGGGACGGCACAGGGCTCCTGGTTCCCTCTGTATGGCTGTACCTTGGGCTTCAGCCCTCACCCTGCATGGCCATAGCCCACCTCACCAGCCCCACCCCCACCCCTTTCCCCTGACTGGTGCCTGATGGAGACTAACCTGGCTCACTCCCACTGCATCCTAGATCCTCCTGGACTGGAACCCCTTGTGCCCCAGCAGGCCCAGGCAGGGAGGGTGCGATAGCTCCCATGTATAATGTGCATCCTTATTTTTCCCTCAAAAATGTGGGCAAAAATGTGTGCATTATACCCAGCAAAACACGGTAATTCCTGGAGAGCAGATCCATGATAACCAAGGGCACCATCAAACTCAGCCAAATATCTGCACAGTTGAGTGCTGTGGGGGTGGTTCACAGAGGCCTCCCATTCCATGGGTCTGTGCTTAAAATCATCGCAACTGGCCTGCCCCAGTTGACCTGCTCTGTATTCCTTATAACTCTTGTGGACACCACTAGTTGTCAAAGCTGAAACTTCAGGTCCTTCCAGTTCCCGCTACTCTCCACCACCACCCCATCATCTACCTGTTCAATCTAGTTCTGCCAATTTACCTCCTAATTAGTTCTCCTGTCGTCCTCTCCTTCTCTCACTTCTGTCTTAATAATACCTCTTGCCTGGACGAGTACGGTGCATTTTGCCTTTACCTGTTTCCTTCTTGCTGTTTCATGACCTCCTTAACTGGGTATCCAGCTCTCTGTAGCTACTACTCACAGAACTGTCTGATCTGAACTGTTTGTACTCACAACCATGAGCTATGTTTACCTACAACACTAGAGACTCCAAAGTTTGTGTGGGATTTTTTCATACCTACAACCAATTCTCCAACACTCCAGATACCAATTCTGGCATAATCTACCCTGAGTTATGCAAATCCCACAGATTAAGGGCTCAGTCCCACAAAACTACCCCCGGTTCAGATGTCAGTCACAGGTCTAGGCCTCCCATACTTTAAACCATCTAGTATGAATTGGGAGTTCCCATGATGTCCTTCTTGGGTTCAATAATTTGCTAGAATGGTTGACAGAACTTAGAAAGCAACTTTATTTACATTTACTATAAAGGGTACAGAGGAACAGCCAGATGGAAGAGATGCTTAGGGTGAGGTGTGTGGGAGGAGGCCTGGAGCTTCCATGCTGCTCTGGACATGCCACACTCACAGCACCTCGATGCGTTCACCAACCTGGAAGCTCTCTGAACTCCAAAAGTTAAGGGTTTTTATGGAGGTTTCATCACAAAGGCACAATTGATTAAATCATTGACCACTGGTGACGTGCTCTCCAGCCCTTCTCAAAGCTGGTGATGGGTCTGTAAGTTCTCATCCTCTAATCGTGCCTTATACCTTTCTGGTGATCAGTCCCCTATCCTGAAGCCAACAGACAACAGTCATCTCTGCAGAAGATACTCCTGTCACTCCAGAGAATCCAGGGTCTGAGAAGCTCTGTGCCAGGAACCTGGATAAAGACTGAATAAGTTTTTCTTATTGATTTAAAATGTCACATCTGGAAGGCACCTGTGGCTCAGTGGGTATGACGCCAGCCCCATATACCGAGGGTGGTGGGTTCAAACCCAGATCCAGCCAAATTGCAACAGAAAAATAGCCAGGCATTGTGGCAGGCACCTGTAGTCCCAGTTACTTGGAAGGCTGAGGCAGAAGAATCGCCTGAGCCCAGGAGTTGGAGGTACTGTGAGCTGTGATGGCATGGCACTCTACCCAGGGCGATAAAGTGAGACTCTGTCTCCACAAAGAAAAAAAAAAAGTCACATCCAACTTCGTCTCTTTTTTTTTTTTTTTCCAACTTCATCTCTTGTTACCACCACTCCACTCCGGATTCAGGCAACAGGATTTTTTTGGCTGCCCACTGTCTGTGCTTGGTGCTAATCAGTTCACAGTGAACAAACTGTTTGTCCTCATGGAGCTAAGTCTGGTAGGGGAGATGGAAAATAAACAAGCAACCAGCTCCTGGTGATGAGTGTATGAAGAAACATCAACCAGGTGGGGAGGTGTGCCCCACGGCAAGCAGGTTGTCAGGAAGGGTTAAGGGGCATTGAATCAGAGACCAGAAGGCGGGTCTGGAGGATACTGGGGGCATTTGTGGACATTTAGGGGAAGAAAATTCCAGACCTTTGTGGGACTGTGCTGTTGTGAGAACATGTTCAGCTTATTTGAGGAATGGCAAGGAGGCCAACGTGATAGGAGGGGACTGAGCAACACCCGGGGGAGGACTAATAGGAGGTCAGCCCATGCCTGGTGGAGGCTGACTGCTGTCGTGAGGTCTGTGACTCTGCAGTTCACACAAGCCTTCCTTCCACCCTTGATCCCACAGCCAGGGGGGCCAGGGACATGGTGAGCACTGAATACAGCTCCTTTGAACAAAAACATTGATGTGTGAAGAGTAAGGAAGACTACACAGAACCACAGACCTTAAAGGAGTCTCCTAACAGGGTTTTTCCACATACGTCGCAGGAGAGAAGAGTGGGCGGCAGATCCCAGTGACTGTTGGTGCCTCTGTCTCCCTCTCAGAGAAAAGGGCTCTGTGTACAAATATGTGATTATCTGAAGTCTTGCTACAATAAAACATCAAATTCACTTTAGAAAATGTGTCAGTGACAAAGGCTATAGAACAAAGGAAAAAGGGAAATGAATTATGTCTTAAAAAGTCCATACTGATTCTTACGTGCTGTTCTTTATAGAGCAGTGTCCAGCACAGAATTGTCAGCATTGGAAAACATATGTAAAGATATTATAAAAGAAAAGCAAGCCTTTGAAAGATTAGAAGTCAGCAAGGAAATCCTCCTGGAAATGTTTAAGGTAACTTGGGGAAACTCTTAAAATAAAACTTTTTACTAAGAACATTAAAAATAATTAACATAATTAGTTTTGTTTTTTTCCCCCCAGAATTATTTGCTTTGGCTCGCCAAATTATGGTAACCTATTTCACTGAACTCATTACCAGTCACTTGCTGTAACATTTCCTTCCTCATTTGTTTTATGAAAAATTTAAGGCAGATGATATAGGTAGGTAAAGGGACAGATGTATAAAACTTTAACATTCTCTTTATATTGTTTTGCCCAACATACTTAAACACATTCCTAATTTTATTTTTAAAATTGTCTCTATCAGAGAAAGAATGCATCTTGAAAGCACAGTATTATTAAAAGTTGCAGTTATTCTTTTTTGTGTGGTAAAATATTGAAGTATTAAATTTACCATTTTAACCATTTTTAAATGTATAGTTCTGTGGCATTAAGTACCCTCACAGTGTTGTGCAATGATTGTCTGCCTTCAGAGCTTTTCATTTTCCCAGACAGAAACACTGTACCCACTAAACATTTACTCCCCATTCCCTCCTCCTCCCAGCCCCTGGCAACCACTACTCGGTGTCTTTATGACACCACTACTTGGCTGCTTTTAGAACGTTGGTGGAGTCATAGTATTCGTCCTTTTGTGGCTGGGATGCTCCCCTCAGCATACTGTCCTCAAAATCCATCCACATCATAGTGTGTGTCAGCCTGTTTTCCTTTCTAAGGCTGAGTAATACTCCATTGGGTGTTAAACCAATTTCATTCATTCATCCTGTTGATGGACACTGTGTTGCTTTTACCTTTTGACCAGTGTTGATAATTCTGCTATGAACATGGGTGTGCAGATTTGTCTGAGTCTCTCCTTTCACTTCTTTTGGGTATATACCCAGATTACTTTTAATTTTTAAAGAGTTACTAATAGTGGCTGCACCATGTTACAGCTCCACCAGCACAAGGGGTCCAGTTTTTCTGTATTCTTTCAATGGTTGTTATCTTCTATTTTTTTAATAATAGCCATGTGTATGAAGTGGTATCTCACTGTGGTTTTGATTTCATTTCCCTAATGACTTGGTAATGTTGAGTATCTTAGTGTGTTTATTGGCCATTTATACCTCTTCATTGGAGAAAGGGTTTTGGAAAAATGTCTATTCGGGTCCTTTGCCTGGTGTTAGATGAGGTTGTTTTTTTTGTTTGTTTGTTCATTTTTGAGTTATGGAAGTTCTTTATATATTCTGGATATCATCCCCTAACATATATGACTTACAAATATTTTCTTCCATTCTGCAAGTTGCCTTTTTTGCAGCTGCTTTTAAGAACTAAATGCAATTTACCTCTGTGAAGGAAAGTGATTTTATTTTTATATGTAGATATTAAACAATTAACACATGCAAATCTGGGTTTTTTTCTTCCCTTTTACTTCCATTAAATACTTATTTAATATAAAGTACCTGATACTATGATAATAGTGATGAAAGGAGAAAAGAAAGGAAAAGAAAAACGTACCTTAATTTTTTAATGTAATGACCTCATGAACATAGTAACCATGTCCTTCTCAGAATTTTATTTATTTCATGTTACTAAAATTGGGTCTTCCAGAACAATGCTGTCCAATACAAATATGATGTGGTCTATGAATGTGAGCCACAGATGCAATCTTAAATTTTCTTTCAACTACATTTTAATTGTAAAAGAAAGGTGAAAATGTTTTAATAAAAAATTTTAACTCATTGTATCAAAAATAATATTTCAAGATGTGGCCAATATAAAAATAATCAATGAACCATTTTATCTATTTTTTCCCACACTACACCTCTAAAGTCCAGTGTATTTTGTGCTTATAGCACGTCACTTCAAATCAGTTGCATTTAAGTGCCCATTACCCACTGGGCTGTGGTTCCCATGCTGGACAGTGCAGCTCTGGGCTGGGAGCTTTTGTGTCTTAGTCCCAGGACACAGGAGACGTCTTTTCAATGTTTCTTGAAAAGAGTAGAGTTGTTTTCTTCATTTAAACATTTTGTGTAATAATATATAAATATGTTTTTCTTTGTAGTACAATAAATTTAAATGCCGCATCCTGAATGAGGAGGTGAACATGGCAAGTACCACAGTATACAGGTTTGTGTCTGTGAATTTTAAATGCTGCTCAATGGTAAACTTGAAGGGGGAGCAGGAGAAGCAGAGTTTGTCTTCTGGGTGGGCCATTTGTAAGATTGTATAGCTCATATACTACTTCAGCTAGGAGGTCCAAAATATTTGCACCAAGGGGAAATTATTTTCTCCTTTTTAGTTATCAAGACGGGACTGAAACCCAAGTTTTATTTTCTGTACATCACCTGTAACAGAATCCCTTTCCATGTGGGTGAGACTGTTTACCCAGTGCCTTATATTTTGGGGAGCTTTTCGGGAAAGGAGTTTCCCTTTCCCATATCCTTATTAACTTGGCAGTGAGAGCTCATACAGTGATTCTCTGCTTCACACTGTCCCCACTGTCCAGAATCCAGATGTGCTAGTCGTCATGCTTTAGTAGGATATTCGTGGTGGGACAAACAGAAAATACTGGGAAGCAAAGCAAAAATTAGGTGTTAGAAGAGGCAATTGCAATCCAAAGCAGAAGCCCTCAGCTCAGTCAGTTTAACCACAGGCTCGTGAGCCACTTTTTATTTATTCATTTTTTAAAGCCATCCCATGTGAAGTTGATGTTCCCCTTTTTGTGTGTTCCGGCCATGTGGGTGCTGTGGGGACTGTCAGTCTATCTCAGAAGGACTGGTTTCCATGCTTACGATCATAAATATTCTCTACTGGGGCACTGTTTTGCTCAGTCAAGTAATTCTGGTTCTCTGGCTTAATTGTACTATAAGTAATATTATATTCCTTTTGTGCAAAGCCATGCATAGTGCATTTCTAGATTATAATATGAACTCACTGCCATTTGACAATGATGTACAGTGCCATGTTTATCTTATTTTTGGAACTCTTCAATGACTTGATAAGGTTTTATTATTTATTACCAGTAATTCAAGTAAGTGTTAGTATAACCATTGTAAAGTTTAAAAATAAATAAAGCAGTTTGCTAATACCTGATTTAAAATAAAGTAAATAATACAGATTAAAAAAATAAAAGTAAATGAAGGAATAGAAAAGATATGCTATGTTTAGAATTTCTGGCTTCTAATCCCTACCCATTGTGGGTTTTAGAACCTTCACGTAGGCGGACATTGACACTTTTTATATCCTACTTGGAATGCTTGAATTTAATTTTTAAAAAATCCCTTTTTATGGGATTATTTTAAGGTTAGAGCATTGAAGGCTTTCATGCTAGTTGGGCATTCCTTCCTTTCCTCTGAAAGTTACTTACAGCCTCTGTCTTAGAAAATAATATGTGAAGCCTGGTTGTTAGAAGAAATGGCATTTTCATGTTTAGAATTTTGCTGATCTATAAGCCAATTGTAATCATTGTAATTTTTAAGTTTTTAACCAGTGAACTTAAAAAATATTTAAAATTGATTAGAAATTAAGGCTCTACTTTCTGTACAGACCTACATTGTTTATATTTTAATTCTATTAATGTTTCTGTACTTGGAAAGTTTGTGCTTATTGAGGCTTGTGGGGGGTCTTTGTTCATTCTGTGTGAGAGTGAATCCCCAGTTACAGTCCCCAAGTGTTTTAATAGTGGTGTCAACTCTGATCTAAACTTTCGCCTGAAATTTGTATTCAGCAAGTTCACTCTGTGTTAATAACCAAGAAATGATTAGGTATTTTTTCCATAAAACATAGCGTCCCCAAATAAACAAAAACCCAAAGTTTATTAAAGTATCAAGTTGACATGCTTTATATAAGTTTTAGATAATTTTGGCCTTGAAAATTTGTGAAGAGCCAGGAATGGTTTTCTGATTTTATGAGGTTAGGCAATTAAGTTCACAAACTCATCTGGAAAAAGTGCTACATACCTCATTGCCAAATTATCACGTATGGTCACCTTTGAGGCACTTTTCTTGGGAAGCTGTGCACCAACACCATGCCTAGTTCACCCTTCCAAACATTTTGGAACTTATTGTCTATAAGATTTGGCATGATCTGTTTTTTGAAATTGTCTTCTATTTTTATTTATAAATATTAGTTGTCTATTTTTTGAGATTTCGGAATAAAGAATAAAGAAATAAAAAGAAACAATAAAGAAAGAATAAAATAAAAAACAAAACATTTTGGAACTCTTTTTATGAAATGACCATCAGAGCTATCATCATATGAGGTCTGACAATTAGGTTTGCGAACTAATTCTGGGAAAATTGCCTTGAAGATGGACTAGGTGCTGGTGTGTTGGTGTATAACTCCCAAGGGTAGTATTTAGAAGGTGACCATAAGTGATATTTAACAATGAGGTAAGTAGTGCTTTTTCTAGGACAAGTTTGCAAACTTAATTGTCCAACCGCATATGACAATACAAGGCTTTTTAGAGCCTTGGGATGTGACAACTGAAAATGTCATCTCTGCACAGTTTCTTTCAGAAGATGTTTTATGGCTTTTGAATTTGAGGTAAGGAGTGTAAGCCACTTAAGTTCATCTAGGCTCTGAGGCTAGATGAACTGTCTTTTTCCTTGACCCTAAATTGAAAATTGCCCCAACACATATGTATAAATAAGTGAAACTCTTTTATTTTAAACATATGAGAATATGGGCTGGGTAAAGTGGCTCATGCCTGTAATCCCATACTCTGGGAGGAAAAGGTTGGAAGATTAATTGAGTTCAAGAATTTGAGACTAGCCTAAGCAAGAGCCAAGACCCCATCTCTACTAAAAATAGAAAAATTAACCAGGCATTGTGGTGGGCACCTGTAGTCCCAGCTGCTTGGGCAGCTGAAGTTTGAGCCCAGGAGTTTGAAGTTGCTATGAACCAGGCTGATGCTAGGACAGAGTGAGACTCTGTCTTAAAAAGACAACAAAAAAACAAAACAGCAACAACTAAACATGAAAATATGGTTTATAATGGAGCATTCAAAAGGCTATAACTGCCTTGGCATGTCTTAAATTTTTCATTATAGGTGCGGTCCACTAATTGACCTTTGTAAAGGCCCTCATGTGAGACACACTGGAAAAATTAAAACCATAAAAATTTTCAAGGTAAGCATTGATTTTAAAAAAAATACAGGAAACTTAAGGTGAAGTAGATAAGAAGCAATTTCAATCCTATCTTTTATAGTCTGAATATCATGATATTTTAAAATATTGTATTCTTATTAGAACTAATAATTATTAAGAATTTTGATAATTAGAATACTATGTTATAGGTACCTTTTGTTTGTACTTTAACCTAACGGCAGTTTTTAAAATTCACTGCTCTTTCATATGATATTTTAAATTATTATTCTGTACACTATGGTTTTTTGAATGGCCCTAATGTGAGCATGAGAGTACATGAGAATAATGTACTATGGGAAAAAGAAAAAAATCGGAAGGGGCTATAATGGTATAATATTAGGAGAAAACATCACTCTGGGAGTCAAGAAGCCTGGACCTGTCGTGCCAGCCACAGTCTTTCTGGGCCTTGGTTTTCTCATGAAATGTGGGGCTGGAAGACAGCACTGTTCACTTCCCACACCTCCTGTTTCTCTGCCCCCTTTGTGGTGACCGTACTTGCTGTCTAGTCTTCCCTCCTTTCCACTTGCTCTCACTTCATTCCTAGAATCCACAATAGACTCTTCTACATAATTTGCTGATTAATGGTATAATTTATGCCAGGAAGGTTTGGTTGGAATCAATTTAAGATTGTTTCTAGCACTGCAAAAAGTCTTTAAGTAAGCTAGCTGATGTTGTAGTGGGAACTCACAGACATATTTAAAAGCAGTTTTACTCTAACCAAATGTTTGGTATGTTTACCAGAATCTTGTTTGATGTTTAGAACTCCTCAACATATTGGGAGGGCAATCCTGAAATGGAAACCTTGCAGAGGGTCTATGGGATATCCTTTCCTGATAACAGAATGATGAAAGCCTGGGAAAAGCTCCAGGAGGAAGCCAAGAGCAGAGATCACAGTAAGATCGGGAAGGTATGCACCATGTCTTCAATACCACTGCGATAGAGCATGGACTTTGTTGGCTTACGATTATATTTCATAAAACTAAATTTTTTTTTTTCTTAAGAGACAGAGTCTTACTTTATCACACTCGGTAGTATGCTGTGGTGTCACAGCTCACAGCAACCTCCAACTCTTGGGTTTAGGCGATTCTTTTGCCTCAGCCTTCTGAGTAGCTTGGACTACAGGCGCCCGCCACAACACCAGGCATTTTTTGTAGCTGGTTTTGGATTTCTTTTTACGTTGTGTACCCT
Organism: Arctocebus calabarensis; assembly: GCA_963573935.1. Lineage (NCBI taxonomy): Eukaryota > Metazoa > Chordata > Mammalia > Primates > Lorisidae > Arctocebus > Arctocebus calabarensis. Next base: position 3,938 of record CAUYON010004718.1, on the reverse strand, counting down.
TGATAGCGTACTTCTTATTTGGGAGGCAAAGCAGTGTATGCAAAGAAAATTGAAAGCAGCTAGACCCGTTTTAATCTTAGTCTTACCACTTGCTAGATGTGTTGGGTGATGGGAACTCCGTGAAACCCTTGCTGGGTAGCCTGTAGGGGGATGTGCGGACAGACACGGGACGGTGGTGCCCAGCGCAAGACAGGCTCTCAGTATGTGACATCATGAAATGACCATCATCTTGTGCAGCCCGCCTCCCACAGAGAGCTCATCTCCTGAAATGACTGTTGTCACCCGCAGCCAGCCTCCTGCAGTGAGCTCCTCTTGCAAAATGACCATCATCACGTGCAGCCCACCTCCCACAGTGAGCTCCTCTCAGGAAATGACCGCCATTACACAGTTAACTCCTCATGAAATGACCGTCCTCACCCGCAGCCCGCCTCCCGCAGTGAGCTCCTCTCAGGAAATGACCATTGTCACACGCAGCCTGGCTCCCGCAGTGAGCTCCTCTCAGGAAATGACCGCCATTACACCGTTAGCTCCTCATGAAATGACCGTCCTCACTCGCAGCCCGCCTCCCGCAGTGAGCTCCTCTCAGGAAATGGCCGTCATCACACAGTGAGCTCCTCACGGAATGACCGTCGTCACGCGCAGCCCGCCTCCTGCAGTGAGCTCCTCTCAGGAAATGACCGTCGTCACACGCAACCCGCCTCGCAGCCCGCCTCCCGGCTCCCGCAGTGATCTCCTCTCAGGAAATGACTGTCGTCACACGCAGCCCACCTCCTGGCTCCCGCAGTGAGCTCCTCTCAGGAAATGACCGTCGTCACACAGTGAGCTCCTCACGGAATGACCGTCGTCACGCGCAGCCTGCCTCCCGCAGTGAGCTTCTCACAAAATGACCATCATAACGTGCAGCCTGCCTCCCGCAGTGAGCTCCTCACGAAATGACCGTCATCATGCGCAGCCCGTCTCCCAGAGTGAGCTCCTCTTGCACAATGACCGTCGTCACGTGCAGCCCGCCTCCCGCAGTGAGCTCCTCTGAACTTTTACAATGTTGTCTCAATGAGATACATAGTCCAAGTATGTCAAGTAAGAAAATTAATAGTAAATAACAAAAAGTGACATAAAAGTGAAGTTCAAAGCCAAGTAACCCTAAGTATGAATTGTACCTTACAGGTAGGTGTAGGTTTTGAGGGGCTCTGTTCTCAGAGGATGGAGATAACAGGGTATGATAGGGTTTATTTCTAGCATTTCATGTGTGTGCTTTGTATATTTGTTAGAAGCAACAACAGATGAAATTTGAAATGTAATTATTGTTTTAATCTAGGTGCAAGAGCTTTTCTTTTTCCATGATCTGAGTCCTGGAAGCTGTTTTTTTCTTCCCAGAGGAGCCTTCATTTATAATACACTTATGGATTTCATACGAGTAAGTTAAAATATTTTATTCTCATTCGTCTCCATTTTACATTTTACTCCTTTCTTTCATAATGAAGTGGTTAAGCATTTCCATTAATTTTATTTTCGTTATAATAATAATAATTTTGAACCTAAAAGTGAGATACTGGATTTTGCCTTCTAATAAAAAACATAATTTCTGTTTTCCCTAAATACATCGTTAGATTTCATAAAGTACACCAATTGCCCATATGTGTTTATAAAACATGTAGAATCTTACAATTAGCATTAGACCAAGCATGGAACTTCCTGTGAAAGGGAATTTCTGGTGCAGAATGCTGACCTGTGAGGCACTGTTTCTCCAGAGTGGTCCATGGACCACCAGTGTCCCCTAGTTGTCCACAGCATCAGTCCCAGGTGATCAGGTGGCTCTAGAGAAAAAAAGAGGGAAAACCAGTTGTGTAAAATACCTGCATAAAACACAAATGCATAGGTTGGAAATTTAGTGTTTATGTGGTTGGGACTGCAGAGGTATTGTTTGTGGATGATCTGTGTAGACTACCAGGATTATGTTTTCTTTCTTTCTTTCTTTCTTTTTTTTTGAGACAGAGTCTCACTATGTTGCTCTCAGTAAAGTGCTATGGCATCACAGCTCACAGTAACCTCAAATTCTTGGGCTCAAGTGATTCTCCTGTCTCAGCCTCCCAAGTAGCTGGGACTACAGGCGCCCACCACAATACCCAGCTGTATTTTGCTTGTAGTTGTCATTGTTGTTTGGCAGGCCAGCCTGGATTCAAACCCGCCAGCTCCATTGTATGTGGCTGGCGTGTAGCAGCTGAGCTACAGGCGCTGGGCCAGGAGTACATACCTAAAATACCTAAAATTTTCACTTACTCATTTTTCCATGTGCCTATCACCAATTCATCCTTAGAATTCTCTCAGAAGGGCAAAACTCTTTGCAGTGTGTTCTACATGATTTGGATAATCGCTTGTAATCTTTTGGTTCATTGGTTTAGCTTGGTCACCTTGCTCCAGAGTTAACTTGCTGTCAAGATTCTTGGAAACTGATGCCTTAGGACTTCCTTTCATTGTCATCATGGCTACTCCCCTTGTGTCTTTCCTGTGTGAATCCCCTCTTTCCTGGTCTTTATCTTCTTCCTTGTTTATCCCTAACTCTCATTTGGAGATCACTTTTCTCAGTAGCTTTCTGAGAAAAAGGTACCTGGTATGTGCTGGTTCTTCTCTGTTATCTTTGAAAGTCTTTGGTTTTCTCTTCCTTAGCTGTGCCCCTGGAGGCTGACCTCTGTGGACTATACCCTGGGCTACACACTTTCCAGTAGGGACTGGCCAGCGCAAGGCAGTGGTAGCAGATCAGAGGGCAGGGAGATGGGACGTGAAGAATCACCGAAGACTTAGGCAGGTGGTGATGACCATCACAGCTATTGTATTTTACTATTTTGTTTTTAAAATTTATTATTATTATTAGAGATAGGGTCTCGCTAGGTTGCCCAGGCAGTTCTCAAATTCCTAGCCTCAAATGATCCTTCTCAGCCTCCCAAAGAGGTGAGCTTAGCCAGCCACAGCTCTATTTTAGATGTGCTGTCTTTGCTGGAAGATAAGCACACTCCTCCTCCCTCCATAATGAAATGATCCTAAAGGACAGAATGTAGTAGATAGTCCCATTCAGAATAGTCCCATTCAGAAAGCAGTGCATGGTAGTCACCCTCTGTAGACACTCTGATATCTACTAGTTATCACTGTCCCAGAGTCAACAAGGCACTTGGATTAGGATCCAGTTTTGCTCCCTCAGCTGTGATTCTTCTCTCTGAGTCGTCCTTCCTTTTCTATAAGGAAGAGCCTATATGTGCCTTTTTTTTTTATTTTGTAGAGACAGAGTCTCACTTTATTGCCCTCAGTAGAGTGCCATGGCATCACACAGCTCATAGCAACCTCCAAATTCTTGGGCTCAGGCGATTCTCTTGCCTTAGCCTCCTGAGTAGCTGGGACTGCAGGCGCCCGCCACAATGCCTGGCTATTTTTCTGTTTTGCAGTTCAGTCGAGGCTGGGTTTGAACCTGCCACCTTCGGTATATGGGGCAGGCGTTCTATTTGCTGAGCCACAGGCACTGCCCTCTATGTGCCTTTGAAGAGCTTTCTTAGTGTTCTCACCTTACTGCTTTCCATAGAAGGCTGGGGGTCATAAGGCCTTTTTACATTTTGCACCATCTTTAAAACTAAGCTAGTACCATTCCTTTACATACTTTGTGAGGACCTTTTTGTAAATTTCTAATCAGTGCTGCAGGGTAAAAGCCACATCCACATCTCTTTCTGAGACAGCTCCTCTCCCTGCCGGGCTGCTGGGAGTCTTAAAAGCCTTCGTGTCTGGCTGGGCGCCTGTGGCTCAATGGGCTAAGGCGCCAGCCACATACACCTGAGCTGGCAGGTTCGAATCCAGCCCGGGACAATGATGGCTGCAACCAAAAAATGGCTGGGCGTTGTGGCGGGCGCCTGTAGTCCCAGCTACTTGGGAGGCGGAGGCGGGAGACTCGCTTGAGC